>PNEQ01001888.1:17453-28342 GCA_003012365.1 Medauroidea extradentata | reverse complement strand
TGAACACCTCAACACACACCGTTAGACGCGAAACCAGCACACACCATTGACTCCTGGTCGACGTGGTGTCGTTGCTGTTTTCCTGCAGACGAAGGCCGTGAAAGAGCGGGACTCTCAACCTCTTACCACAACATGGGGTAGGGGAAGGGGGCTTCACAGACTGTCAACAGGGCAGTGTAATGCTCCTGCATGGTGCAACCCTACATCGAACCTTGCTGCGCACACTCCACTCTACAGCGTGTCAGCAGGTGGTGTGCGGCGGGGTTGCCTAAGCTGAGTTTTCATTGCGCTCCCCTACGAAGACGGTACATTTCCGCCTACGGGTTTATAGTTAAAAAGTGCTTGTTTTGGCTTGTACTACCTGCCCTCAAGCGTTGTATCATGAATTAATATACACCCTGTATATACCGATACAATTTATCTTTGGGTGAACAGGTTATGCCTATGGCTCATATCGGACTGCTTGTAAGCGATAGTTTCGTTTTGTGTTTTCGCCAATTATTCAACGTGTAAGTTAACGCCGCTATACTTCACGAATCTTTAGAGTCCATTGTCTGTGAATGTGGTAAGTATGTTTTATTACGGTTCTGAAATACTAATTCGATGTTTAATATTGTTTCTAAAAATAAACGTTGATGAAGCTCACATCATGTGCGAGGTAAATAATGTAATTATATTTCTATACAAATTTTCATGGCTATCGGTTGAACGGAATAGTAGTTTATATGTTGCAGCGCCGTCCTGTAGAAAATTGGAGAGTTAGCGGGAAAAGAATGGCATAAAAACATATATACATATATGTGCCAAGTTTCATTTGGATCAGTTAAAAACGACCTTCCAGCAGCTCCCACCTATGAAGTAAGAGACATGTTACAAGTGGAATAATTCGAGATGATGGTAGCCTATATCGCAAAAATGTTTTGTGGCAACATAACATTGAACACACAGTAGTAAATTGCGACACATATGATTGAGTGATGAACGTCTGTCACAACGTAGCTATCTGCAGGCCAATAACAGACATAACATATAACAATAGCGGGATTCTTATTGGCTTAGTCAAATAGGGCAACTGCTTCACGTGCTAGCGTCATGCAGTTATCTTCTGGTAAGTTGAACGTGAGTCGAAACCCAGCAAACAGTCAAGTTAACCGCGGTAAACCATCATCTCTAGGAATTATATTTACACAGAAATCGTGAGACATTAACGATAACGGATATTTTTCAAAATGCATTACCAGCATTCGCAGCTTTTTAACAGTATACATTGTGATAATTAAACTGTGATATCAATTTAAAAATTGGAGGATGCGTAGTTACCCGTAACCTTGGAAGGTCATTGACTGCACAGTGGCGGTGACGGCAGAAGTGTTCCTCAGATCTGCAACTATGGTTAGCTGCGCCCGCACCAAGTCTAGGCTGCCAAACGCGCAGCCAGTCACATCCGAGAACTTCTTGCTGTTAGTAGAGAAGTCGTATGAGTACTGCAACAATTCATAACACTCAATCATCTCTGTTACTTTCTCATAACAGACTCATCTTCAAACCTACAAATGGAAAAAAAAAAATTGTAGTCAATGACTACGATTGTTTCGTGTGTTGTTTAGTGAAAAATACTTTCAAACCTTAGGTAAACACCTTATGAACGTTTAATATTTACAAAACTTTTAAGTACGGAAGCACTGATGGCATCCATATATTTGGTAATCCATTTTTGGATGGAGAATGTGTTAGTAATTTTTTCGAACTAACACATGCTCTGTAACGTAAAGGCCTTGACAATATTTCTTTTTTCAAAATTGCCAACAATAATATTGTTACATATTAAAATATTTTTTTCTTTTGCCGCGGGCGGTGAATTAGGGTACCTCATTGTTGTTCATAAGTCTAGTGATGGCATTAAAATCTTATGTAATCATACTTCTCATTCGACTTTTATTATAAAGTGTCTGAAAAATTATTTGTGACAGTTTATTCAGCATATAATATTACTTCGCACTTAAAAAAAATATATAATTTGAATATTTTTTAGTTAAGTTTTCCATAACATTTTTAAGGGTTGTTACAAACTAAAAGACTTCCGCAAGTACGTAATTTTTATTTACAAATTCATTGATTATTTTCATTGCCTTTAGAACAGACATTCAGGATAAATAGAGTGATGTCAGGAATCAGGAAATTAATATAATATTTACTTTAATGGGTTTATCAACTTATTAGGAAAACAATATTTCATAGAATCTTTGTCAAAAATTGTGTTCACACTTCTCAAATAATAGCACACTTACACACATAAATAAGGCTATTTTCATGCAGAGTCAATTGACAATACTCCTTGTTCAAATCGCCACACAATAATTTAAATAGAGTACTATACTCTGTTTAACCAGTTAATATATAACTAGTCCATGTATATAGACGTAATGCACGTGGAGAAAAATTATCGCCTTATCTGTGTATCCTGCCAGTAGTCAATGCATAATGCGTTTTATAACTCCGTTGTGGGGAAAGTTTTTCGTAATTATTTAAACATTTTTAATGGTTAACTATCAGTGCGTCGCGGCATTACTCGCATGTAATTACTCAGAGCAGATAATATTTACTTCAATTGAAAAACTCTTTATACACCAGGTAGGTAGTTCAGTCATAAAGTGCTAGAATGACCAAGCTGCTAGTTGAGATAACTCTGCAGCAGGATATGTAGCTATAGCTGTCCACGAGGAAAGCAGCTTTAAGTTTGCCCCTGCCACTAACAGCGACTTCGCCTGGGCCTTATTTATAGTCACAGCAAAGTTGACGTTGTAAGGTAATTACAGACTCTTTAATGGAAGAGGGTAATCGAGTGAGAGATTTTGGTCAGCGCTTAATATCGAGATCTTTAGCGCTGGAGAGGGGTGATATGATGTGAGTATGGAACAGCGCCGGAATGAAACGGGAGATCCCCGAGGAATCCTGTCGGCCAGCGGCATCGTCCGGCACGATTCCCACATGCGAAAATCCGGGTCCGACCCCGTCGGGAATCGAACCCGGTTCGCCTTGGTGGGAAGAGGGTAATAGAATTAAATACGTAGTTGACGTGGTGTTAGAAACTGATTTCCCCCGAGCCCAACCATTGGTGATGGAGCCCCTCAATGACATATTTGTTTTCAAAACCTTCACTTGAAGATAAGTGACATTAGAGAATTTTGGCGGGATAATGTTTCGCTGAAATATAAACATAGGCCGGATGGTATATGTGAACTGATGCTGTCGAGGATCTGCAGTAGATAGTGAACTGCATAATCGATTGTCACCACTTTTGAACTTCATCCTAATTGCACTAATTTCACAGGATCTCAATTTTTGCGTTTCAGCTTTGCACATTTGCACAGCCTTTAAAGGAATTCGAGCCCAGACGCAACTAAACAATATATCGGAGCTACAAACAACTGCGCCACATAACGTCTTAACTATACACGAAAACTAACAAAAAATAAAATATTAATTTCCTGGGCATGTACAGGTTGAACAACACCACGTCTATAGTTAGAACTGTGAATGAAACTCCTGCATAAATTATTTCTCGTTTCCTTTTTGGATCGTCTGCCTTCAAATTTCATGAACTATTTTTTCTTATTAATTCAGTTATTTAACAAAGTAAATAACTTTGATTACTTTTGCAGGTATTTACGTAAATATATTTCTGACGCGATCACCACCTCAACGTTGATTGATTATTTTGAGTGCTTGTTTTTTCGTGTGTTTGTGCATCTAACGAAAACCGAGCCGAGTGCTACCTTGGATAGGAACGGATACACTTTTGCTGAGCTGGCGGACATGCAGCAAGCGTATGGTGCAACTCGCGGCAATGCAGCGGAGGCGCGTAGGATGTATCAACAACAATTCCCAAACGGAAGACTTCCGAGCAGACAAATGTTCACGAATAATGACCAGCGTTTGCGAGACACCGGATTATTTGTCGGGACACGACACGACGTCGGAGCACCCAGACGAGTTCGTACTTCCGAATTTGACGAACAAGTACTTCATGAATTTGAAGAAACGTCGACGACCAGCACAAGGAAAGTTGCTCATGATAAGGGAGTCGATCGACGCCTAGTTTGGAATGTTTCACACTCATGGCACGCGCACCCGTGGACACCAGGAACGTTGTACTGTCAACTTGTGGGCGGGAATAGTGCAAGATCAATTACTTGGGCCTTACATTCTCCCACCAAGGCTTAATGGTGCGAACCACTTAATATTTCTGCAAGAGGTGCTGCCAGAACTTTTGGAAGAAGTGCCGTTAAATGTGCGTCGTGAAATGTGGTTTTAGCACGATGGTTGTCTTGCCCATTTTAAATTGTCAGTGCGTGCTCGTCTTACAGAAGAATTTGGTGACAGGTGGATCGGCAGGGGTGGACCGGCGAGGTGGCCCCCACGGTCCCCTGACTTAACGCCCCTTGATTATTTTTGTGGGGATTTATCAAAGACATTGTTTACGCGACCCCTGTTGTAAACGAGGAAGATTTAGAAGCGTGAATCATGGAAGCAGTACACCAAATTAGAGACATGGCCAGTGTGTTCTAACGTGTTCGCCAATCAATGTTACGTCGATGTGATCATTGCCGGGATGTCGGTGGAAGAAACTTTGAACATTTATTGTAAACTTTTGCCTTTCCGTATTACAAACACCATCCCGGGTAAAACAATTTATTTATTTATTTTTGTTTTTGTGCTTTTTTATTTTTCTGCGTACTTTATGTTAATTCACACGTAAAAAATCGGCAAGAAAGAACAGGTGTTGATGGCTCACAGCGCTGGCTCAGATGTAAACAAAGGCGCGCCTTGAAGTAGGCAATCCACGACACGTAACTTCGGACGCGTGTAACAACTTAACGGTAAGTCGGAGACGCATGGTTCCTATATTCAAAATACTTGTTTTAGTACACCTGAAGCCACCCCTACTTTTAAGACGTGTAATTTTTCCGCAACCTGTATTTTGATTGTTAATCGAAAATACATTTTACCCTTTTTTACCTCATTGGGGCCGAATTCTAGAAATATATTTTAATATTATTTGGGAAGTTTACAAAAGCATCGATATAAAGCAAAGGGCACTTCGATATCTCGATTGGTTTGATATATTTGGAGGAATAATCGAAAACTCACTATACGTATTTTCACCCCCTTAATTAAATAATTTCAAAACATCTTGGAGTCCTGTCATAGACATTTATATACGTAACCAATTGAAGTGAAAATCACGATGATATTCAATTGTGTTTTAGTGATATAGGTGAATCATCAAAACATATTTCCTCCATTTTAATGCTTGGATGTCGAATTTTAAAAAAAAATCCAAAAACTGATTTTTAGGTATTTACGTAAGCAATACATATGAAATTCAAACCAACTCTCTAACCCGAAATATTCTATAGATATCGATAGTTAATCGGAACACATTTAAGATATTTTGACCCCCTTAATTATTAAATTTCGTGCATCCTGAAATTGACTAATATGCATTTGTATCTGTGTCCTATTAAAGTAAAAATCACGACGAGAAGCCGTCGGTTTAGAGCTCCTATCAATGTTTTTTCGAAAATGTACTTGTCTCTTATTCACCCCCTTAAAGGTCGAATTTCTAAAATTTCCTTCTTAGTGCTCGCCTACGACCTGAGGGGAAACCACACAAAAATTGTCACTGTTCTACGTCCAGTGGTTTAGGGTGCAGTTTGGTGTGTCAGTCAGTAAGTCAGCCAGTGTTCTGTTTCATATATAGAGATGATTATTTTAAACTGATATCGCTAAAACCCATGCTTGTTAACAGGTTGCAGAAACACTTATTTGTATATAAGTACAGGGAAAACAAAAATGTTCCATTATCGCTCCACTTGAGTTAACTTTTAACACCGTTGTCGGTCGGGTGAGCCACGTTATTGTGTTGAAAAGAATTTTTCACCATTTTATTCCATTCCTGACGTTCACGTTTGCAGATCTGCTTCATGGTCAGAAATTGGATGCCTCGTATCTCAGTGGGCTTATGATTGTACCGGCAAATTACAAACTTATGTTCCCGGCGGTGTCGGTTCCCGGATTTTCGCAAGTATGAATCGTGCCGGACGATGACGCTGGTCAGCGTGAATTCTCGGAGATCTTCCGTTTCCTCGCCCCGTCATTCCGGTGCTGCTCCATACTCACCTCATGTCACCCGTAACCAGCGCTAAATACCTCGATGTTAAGCGCTGACCGATAAGCTGTCACTCACAAACTTATGGTGTCACAACTACTTTATTCTGGTTGGTGCGTCTGTACAAAATTAAAGATGTGTCTGAACTAATAAACATTGCCAAACAAAAAAAAAAAAAAAAAAAACAATCAAGCAGGACTACCGATCTGAACATAAGACATTGAAACAAAACACCGCAAAAATCTTGTCGCGATAAATTCACGTCTCTACTAATGGGATAACTTTAGGACATACAGAATATAAAAAAATTCTATGTATTACTTGAGTTATTTTTGTCAAAATTTCGAATTAAAAGTGTTTCCATGGTGACTGTCGTACAAAATATATGTTTATCCTCGTAGGGTAGCAGCTGTTGAAACGACGTAAATCCAAAAACTAACTAATATTGCACGACCTTGCAGATTCCAAGATGCGACTGGTTATGTATGTAGAGAAGTTCGTAGGCTTTCACAGCCGTTGTCTACAGGGCCTAGGCATCTGGGTTGAAGAAATGCGACATTGACGCGGCTACAACCCAGAAACCGAGACCCTGTGGTTATGTATGTGTTGTTAAATGATGGCATAAGGCAGGTATACAGTTTTTCGTATCACTTACGTAGACTTAGACAGCTATGTATGGACAGTATTATTTTGTATTATGAGTTATTGTGCAATACATTTTTAGTTGTGAAAATTAACTGAAATTAATATTTTACAATTTTAACAGTTAATTATGCTCACAGTTTGCTGTCAAATTTGACAGAAAATACAGGAACCAGAGTATAGTTGGCAGCTCACCTCCAGCGAGTCTATGTAGACGTTGGCAGTCGCTGTGGCCGTGTGACCGTCCACCTGCACCGTGCAGTCACCGGCACGGGACATGTTCTGTAGGTTGTCCAGGTAGCCGAGTGTCAGGGACACCCAGCCAACCCCGTCCTGTGTAATCCAATAGGACGGTTTTATGCATCAACCAGCTTGGCGCCAAACTAAATTGTTTTAGATAGAACATCTTCAACGTTCACAGCTTTGAATTAGTCTTCAAATACATAAGTCACTGCAAACTTTCATAACTGCAGCAATTATAGAAAACATATATTTTAAAGCCTTTTGCATTTCTTGCTTCGTTGCCGTTTCTCTTGGTTTTCTTATAATTTTTATAATTTATTACATCTAATTGTCATAGAGAAGACAAGTTTCTTGACATATGTGGTGATGCGGAAGGCTATTTTGATGATTAACGGTAGTACAATGTAGCTTACTTTTACAATTAAGATATGTCAATAACGTATAATTAATTATTACAAACGTAACGGTATCTCTAATAACTTTTCAATATTGTAGTATTTCTCAACAAGTTTTAGAAATATTCATATATTACCATAATTGGTTTTAAACTTAATGTGTGAATAATTTAAAAATGTAATTCTTTTTTTTTTTTTTTTTTTGCGTGTTCTCTAATAGGTCACTACAAAATTTATTTGCACACGCCATTACGAAAAATAAAAATTGAAAAAAGCGAAGTACGCAATAATTTTATACGAGAAAATAACCCATCATCGTTAACTTCTAAAATTGTTGAAGAAACATATAGTAAAATGTAATAAATAAATGGAATTATATTATTCCCAATAACACGTAAGTACAAATGGAACACCGAGTAATGACATGATGTAGTGAAGATATTGTCGTAACCTCAAACAACATACTAAAATAGTTTTGTACTTTTATGCGGTAAAAACTTGTTAATCCAACTGTCAAATAAATCCATAGTGAAATTACAAAGGTTTTAAAAATATAATTTACTTGCTTGTAAAACTTAAATATGTAGGCACAAACATGTACATTCAAGAAGAAAAATTTAAATATAAATTATTAAATAATTAATTTCATATTAATAATTATATTTAATACATTTCGGTAAAAATATTATTAAATTTTACGCGTAATTATTTTAAGTAATAACTGAGGATGTAGTAGCCCCCCTTCATTATAGACTTCGTAACTAGTTTGAATATTCACTTTATTACATCAAAGTACGTTAAGGCATTCCAAAGGACGGTATTTGTGTATAACTATATTATTTTCTGCAAACTCACAATTTTATGCACTACAGAGTTTATTTATTTTACAATGAATATCTGTGTAAATTAAAAAAAAACATTGTTCTACGAGGAATATTTCAGTACTTTAAGAAAGGCTCGTATTATTAAAGTTGAATTTTTGGTTTTTATATTAATATTTTTGGATTGTAATTCCCAGTATTACATGTCAATGTTATTGTGATCTGAATTATGTACCTTTGCAAGTTCCTCTTGGGCGTCAGGCAACGGGTACATCTGTGGCCATTTGCCTTTAGTTTCTTGTCGCACGGCCTCAAGGAACGAGCTAAACTCTGCAACCAGGCTGTCCAGCAAGTGGTAACAAAATTGTTCTCATTGCTAACAGTTGGTTACACTCCGCAGTGCGGATTTCACAGAATACACAACATCAAATATTTTAATACATTGTTTAATGACAACCATTTAGTTCAATTTATTACATCCTACAGGAAACACATAACGTAACGAAACTGGGTTCGTACCCTAATTTATTCCTGTATCTGAAAGACTCACAGGGAATGAATACACTCTACTTTTATTTCTACTACGTTAACGTAGTTGTTTTACATTGACGGAAAAACTCACAACATTTCCAACGAAATGCTTTTAGAAATTCAAGACCAGGAGCTGTCTTACGATGATTATGTAGGCGTTTTACAAAGTAACGTTCCGTTCGTTTATATAATATTATGTTGCTTCAGTTTACTTATTTTCATAACATAATTCGAGATATTCGGGGAGGAAAATTCTGAAAAATTATGAGGTTTACTCTTACCTAAGAAATTAGACACAAATTGCCTGACAATAGTTAGTAGGGAATGTATGATATAAAATTGATGTTGCTTTAAAAAAATATTTCCAAAATCATTGTAAAACAATCCGGCGTATTGTTAACGTACTGTAATATGTAAGAATCGACAGTATTTCCTCGTCGGAAAGTTTCGTACATTCCTTAATACTGGCGTTCAAGGAAAACATACTTGTCAGATTGAGGCGCCGGCATTACCACAGGCAGTGCCAGATACCACAGCAACTCCAACATCTTCATGCTGCTATCACTGATGTAAGACTATAATCGCGGTTATGAAAGCATGGCGGCAGATAGCACGAAGCAATTAGCAAGGCGACTTTAAAGCCTCTTCAGCTCGAGTGTATTACAGGAATATTTCCTTCATTATCTACCCTTCTTGCTCTGATTCTTTGGCTGCGTGTTCAATACGAGATCTGCAACCACAATAACCGAGGCAAGGAACGTAAAACCCAATTCACACGGTTATCTTTTTTGAACAAGAAGGTGTTCACCTTTTTGTTCAAGGCGACTTGCATCGTGTGAATGGCTGACTTGAATGCAAGTAGCGTGCATGCAAGATCTTGCATTCTAGCTAGAATCATTTAGAGGCGGTTCTAATTTTCATGCACCTTCCCGTGCAAGTCGTTTGTTTATATTTTCATGTGCCTTATTTACGTACGTTAATATATTCTAAATAGTGTTTATTTGAGAGTAGAACATAAATTGAAGCCTCGTATAGGCACAAAACTTTATTTTTCAGTTTCTATCCTGTATATAACTGGTGTTTCTTACAATTAAACAAGACAAATTCCATATCCTCGTTATTTTATATTAAGAAAAATCACAAAATTAAAAAATATACATAAAAAACAAAAAGAGCCTTGTATTTCTAACCCTATTTGGCATAGAGGCACATTCATGCTAGTACGCAAGTACTACCGTGTGTACGGAACGTTCATGAAGTATGTATACAAAGGAGTGAAACTTTCTTGTTCACCTTTTCGTGATCACCTTGGTGTACAAGAAAGAGGCCCGTGTGTATTGGGCTTAAGTCATGCTAAAAAGACAGCTGAAATATCTGATAATAACATTAATATAGGCTGTCCATAAACAAACGCACACTAAGCACACGAAACAAATACTGGGCTAAATTGGAGAAGAAAATGTAAGTAGGATAATGTTGTACGACAACACTATAGGCCATTCGGAATAAAGTGAGCACTAAAGATTTAACATTTGAAAAAAATCACTAGCCGTTACTGCATATAAGACAACATTAACAACAGTTACATTTTTGTTTGTATGGTTGGTAGCGAATAACTGCATGTAGTCCCGTGTATTTTCTTATTTGAATACAGCATTAGTGAAACAACATCAATTGCAAACGACCTTTCTGTATTTAATATACTTTAAAATATTTATTTAAGTTCTTACTGACATGCCTGCTGACTGTATAATTCTATTTAATCAGCGGCAGTACAAAGCGACGCAACCGAGTCGATTATCGTTGGCACACGCCGCTATTGCTTCGCGCCGCAGAGATAGTTTAAAATTTCACCTACAGATGGCATCAGAGTTAGGTTTTCGCCGCATTGCGTCATTCAGTTTGTTTTTCCGTTGTGTAATGAATATGGGTTTCTGATAAACACATTCAACGTCGTCGTTCATTGCAGTATGTTGAACGGAATTTTAATTCTTGAGTTGCGTGTGTCGTGTGTTTTTTTAGTGACGGTTTTAATTTAAAAGTTCGAATATACTGTGCATGGATTTACGAGATTCGTAACGGTAA
>PNEQ01001888.1:0-17353 GCA_003012365.1 Medauroidea extradentata | reverse complement strand
ATGTTATAAGACGTTAACTCGCAGGTATTTATAACTAAGATTATTACTGAGTACAGCATGTATTCAGCCCCCGTGCATTTAATGAGTACATATTGTAGATAAAATTTACATTGTACAAGCCTATGTAAATAAAAGCACGTGGCAATGTTGATGTTTACGTGTAGCGGAAAGATATAAACTGGCAGAAAATAGAAATTAATCAGGGCTTTTTTTAGTGCTCACTTTATTCCGAATCACCTATATACGTGTACAATATGGCAACACTGCACGTAAAATGTACAGTCTTGCGCTCCACGTCCATAGGTATTATTTAATGTATGGTGTGCCGAATAAACGTAGAATCATGTTTAGGCTACTCGGTATTCTAACCTGCACCCATAATATGCATGTCACAACAGTAGTAGTTAGATTAGTAAGATATATGACGAGCGCAAGAGATGACTAACTATTTGTATTTAAAAAATATTGAATTTTTTATATATTTATTTTCAGTTTCAGCATTTTTTTTAATTCAAATAATTTTTATTCCTATAATTTTATGAGCATATCATTGTATCCTGTAATGTCTTTATCCACTGTGATTTTTTTTTTTAGTTTGGTGTATCAGTTGGTTTTAGCGTAATCGTTAAAATGGAAACGTGCAAAATATGACTTTAAAAAGCAATTACGTGAAAACTATGAGCCATTAAAAAATATCATTAGAGCCATACTTAGTCACGTTTTGTGTCTTAAATAAGAAAAAAAATTCTGGTACAAATAAAAAATAAAAAAACGGCGATGAAAATTGCGGTAGACCGCGCTCTTAACAAGAGAGTTCTAGGTGGAGATAAATGTTCAAGATTTTTCCAGGTCCAAGACTCAAAGAGGCTACATTACTTAATGATTAAATTGGATGTATCGAATACAGGATGCCCAGGGAGGAAAGGACAGTATTCTGGGAGGTGATAGTACTGGTCATTGTGATAAAAATTTCGAATGAACACAAAGTGAATATGGTATGGTGTCCAGGCAGACCTATTAAAATTAATGTAAACATTGATAAGCTCTGAAATTACTGTTCAAGTTTAATTTGAACTTATTGTCCTCGTTTCAGTTACAAGGAAATTGCAATACACAGTTAATAAGACGTTAATTTTTTTTTTCATATTTGTAATAACAAGATTACAATACACAAACAATTTTGTTTAATTTAATGTAAAATACAACGTTCAAGTCTTCAGACAACAATAGTCGGTTAGCTGTGTAAGTAAACACGTTTTCATGGCATGATATGTCACTACAAGGAGAGACATGAATGCAAAAAAAAACAGTAATTTAAGAGCTTATCAATGTTTGCATTAAATTGAGGCCATCTCGACAACCGTCCCATATAGTCCTGGTTTTCATATTACATTTTTTTGTCACAATGACACATACCATCACCTGTCAGAATATTGCCCTTTTCTCCCAGGACATCCCCTATGTTATTAGCCAATTGAAAAAACAAATATATATATACACACATATATATATATGTGTGTGTGTATGTGTTCATATACTAAGTTCATTTGTACGTAAACGTGTATTAGTTACTCACTTCACATTTAACTCCTTCAGCAATATTAGCCAGCGACGACAAAATGTAATCTGTAATATCATGCATAATATTTTCAAAGTTCTTACATATAATATACCGTTACGTAAAAAAGATTCTGCAATATCCCACAACAACGTTTCAGTTGATCGACTACTGTTGGCCAGTAGTTCTACAATGTGGCCTGTCAGTCAAGTAAAGTTTAGGAAAAGTTTTGGTGAGCGACGTGGATCAGAAGTAAAACACTCCCCTTGCATTCGGGAGAACCCAATATCAATTTCCTGCTGTAATGAATTTGATTTAGGTTTAATTTTACATGGTTTTCCGTTAATAACTCCATGATAATCCCGTGATAGCTCCTTAAACGACACCCTGAGCTTTTCTGCCTCTCTATCCGTAAATATCTATAAATATCTTGGCTATGGTAGATAAAACTCAGTATAAATGAAATTAAATGACACCTTAGTGTTGTGTTTACTAATGGTTCAGTCCGTCTCCATTTCCAAGTCTCCCCGTTAGGAGCGCTACCCCACCAAACATGACCTCTGACCTGTCCTTCTAACAAGTCACATTTCTAACATTGTCTCTGTTCTTCCTTTAACCTAACACTTATTTTCCCTTGTACTTCTGTCTTGTAAATTTTTTTAAACTCGTGTATCACTTTTCAATATTTTTACCTCTCTATCTCCACCCTCCCGCTCTCCCTCAAACGTCCTCTCTCCCTATTTCTCCCTCCTCTCTCATTTCACCCTCTTCTCTCTCTCCACCCTCCTCTCTCTCCACCCCCACTTTCTCCCTCACAGATATTACATTTTACTGTTTTGGATTTTTGAGTTAGACCTCCAATGACTTTTTTTTCGTTTTAAATATTTGGTTTCATTTATTTTCTTGTTTGTTGGACTTTGGTTTGTGGTATCTAGTGTACCACAGTAACTATTAGTAGTATTGTTTAAGTAGTGTTCTTGTATGTAGATGATTGTGTACATTACGATATTTACTTTGATATATTTAATTATTTTGCCTGTATCTAACCTCATCTATCATGACCTAACCTCCTACCGAGTCACATGTCTAATCTTGTCTCTGTTCTTCCTTTTACCTAACACTTGTTTTTCCTTGTATGCATGTCTTGTACTACTTTTTTTTAACTTGTGTATCGCCTTTAAGTATTTTTATCACGTTTTGGTTTAACGGATTTACATGTGCTATATCTCTGTTCACCTTCCCCTTCTCTCTCTCTCCAATCTTCTATCTCTCCCTCACCCCTCCTCCTCTCTCCCTCCTCTTCTCATCTCTCCCGCCCCTTCTCTTCTCTCCCCCTTCCCCTCTCTTCCACCACTATCCTCTCTCTCACTCCACTCTCATCTCTCATTCCCCTCCTCCTCTCTCTCCCTCTTGGATTTTACGTGTCGGTTATCTGTTTTAGGTCTCAAAAGACGGTTTTTTTCGATAAAAATATTTGGTTTTAAGATATGCTATTTATTTGATTTTTCGCCTATAGTTATAACTTTGGAATACTGTTCGTGTTAATTTTCCACTGATAACTTTTCTGAATCTAAAATATCTGAGATTGTTCCATAGGTGTCAGAAATTGGTATACATAACATTCTCGAGCAGATGTGAGACATCGGGTCTACTGTATATCGGTAACTGTCCTCAGCAATGCGATAATGTTGCTGAAACAGTTTCCCGATGTAGTCTTAGGGAGTATCGTGATTTCTTCTGTAGCCTTCTCGTCACATTGTTAGTTCTTGTAGCTGCTAGAATTGCACCAAGCCTCTCTTCATTGTGGTCCTCTAGCAGTATTGGCGTTGCTTTAGATACTAGACTTTAGCAGATAATGTCGTTTAAGCTTATAGTGTGGATATTATCAGTGTAGTAAGGATGTATGACACTGTCGGGATAGATATAATGAACACGACTTACTTTTAGTCAGAGTATCATGTGATAGAGTTTTCACTCTGTCTTCGAACATAATTCACTTGTCGCTTAGTCTATTGAGCGTCAGTTTGTTGCTACACTCGGAATATATTTTCTTCTTCCATAATCTGATTTTATGCACAGTTAATTACATAATCTTCTCGCTGTTCAGAGCACTGATGTAGTCTTCGAAGGTAAATTTATTTTTATCACATGTTTCTGGATACCTTTAGCCTTTTTACATACATTTTCACAGCACCTGTACGCGTATATATTCACACTCACTTCTACAAACTCAGTTATAGGCAAGCCGTTTCAGTCGTCTTTAAATTTGCCTATAACATTTATGTTTTGAGGCGCGTAGCTTGGATGGTCGACAGGAAAGGCTGATGTATCGAATTCGTTCTGGAAGTTAAGATCGGTGAATATGTCTTGGTAAAAGTCGCCTGTTCGTATTTCGTAGATGAAACTGTCGGTGTCCATGTAGGCCAAATGCAAGTCATCACCTTACATAGCCTTCATTACATCATAATGGAACCAGTACATAAGCGTCTTCGACAGATCAAGTACAGCAAGGCAGGGATAGATGGGCTTATCGAACAAGATTGTTTCATGGTCAAGTTTCACAAGCGACAGGTTTTTTGAGTAAATATTTCTGTCTTTGAAGGCAGGTTGTATGAGTCAGTCCGTAGGAGTCAGTGCGTAGGAGTCAGTCTTTTGAGACCTAACACAGAAAACCGACATGAGAGGGTGAGAGAGGAGGAGGGGAGGGAGAGATGAGAGTGGAGCGAGAGAGAAGATAGTGGTGGGAGAGAGAGGAATGGGGAGAGAGAGGAATGGGGAGAGAGAAGAAGTGATGTGAGAGACGAGGAGGGGGTGGGAGAAAGAGGAGATTGGAGAGAGATAAGGGGAAGGGGAAGAGAGAGATAGTACATGTAAATCCGTAAAGTCTAAACGTGATAAAAATAAGTAAAGGCGATACTCAAGTTTAAAAAAAAGTAGTACTAGACATATATACAAGGGAATACAGGTGTTAGGTTAAAGAAAGAACAGAGACAACGTTAGACATGTGACTCGGCAGGATGTTAGGTCATGATATATGAGGTTAGATACAGGCAAAAAAATTTAATAAATCAAATTAAATAACATGTTGGTACACAATAATCTACATACAAGAATGTTACTTAAACCAAAGAACGAATAGTTACTGTGGGATGCTAGAAACCGCAAACCAAAGCCCAACATATAAGGAAATGAATAAAACCAAATATTTAAAACGAAAAAAAAGTAATAGTCTTTGGAGGTGTAACTCAGAAATCCAAACAGAAAAATGTAATATATGTGAGGGAGATAGAGCGATGTGGATAGAGAGGAGGGTAGAGAGAGATGATGAGGGTTGAAGGTGAGAGTGAAGAAGAGGGTGGAGGGTGAAAGGAGCAAGGTGAAGGGAGAGAGGAGCATAGCAGGGAGTGGTGAAGGGTTAACAAAATATTGAGGAGGGGAATGGGGAAGAGAGGAGCAGGGTGGAAGTAGAGAGGAGGAAGGTGAAGAGAGAGAGAAGGAAGGTCTAGCACATGTAAATCTGTAAAGCTAAAATATGTTAAAAATTATTAAAAGCTGTACACAAGTTTAAAAAGTAATACAAAACGTACATATAGGAGAAAACAAGTTTTAAGTTAAAGGAAGAATGGAGAAAAGGTTAGAAATGTGAACTGGTAGAAGGACAGGTCATGATAGGTAAGGTTCGACACAGGCCGAAAAATAAATAAAAATTAATTTCATATTGTACACTATCATCTACATACAAGAAAATTACTTAAAACAAAGTATGAATTGTTACAGTGCGACACTAGAAACCAAAAGCCAAAGTCCAACGTTCAAGAAAATAAATAAAAACCAAATATTTAAAACGAAAAATAAAAGGTATTGGAGGTCTAACTAAAAAATCCAAAGCACCAAAATGTAATATATGTGAGGGAGAAAGAGGGTGGTGGAGAGAGAGGAGGGTGGAGACAAAGAGAGATGATGAGTGCTGAGGGAGAGAGAGAGGAGGGTGGAGAGAGATGATGATGAGGGTTGAGGGAGAGAAGAGGATGGTGGAGGAAGAGAGGAGCAGGGTGAAGGGAGAGAGAGAATGGTGGAGCAAGAGAGAGGGAGGAGGGTGGGGAGAGTCACAAAAATTATCAAAAGCAGTACTCAAGTTTAAAATAGTAATACAAGACATACATACAAGGGAAAACAAGTGTTAGGTTAAAGAAAGTACAGAGGCAAGGTTAGACATGTGACTTGGTAGGAGGTTAGGTCATATAAAATAAGGTTAGATAGAAGCAAAAAAATGAAATAAATAACATACTCTACACAATTATCTACATACAAGAAAGTACTTAAACCAAAGTACGATTTGTTAATGTGCGACACTAGAAACCACAAACCAAAGTCCAACGTACAAGAAAATAAATAAAACCAAATATTTAAAATGAAAAAAGTCTTTGAAGGTCTGACTCAAAAATCCTAATAGCAAAATGCATTATCTGTGAGGGAGAAAGAAGGAGGTGGAGAGAGAGAGAGAGAGAGAGAGAGAGAGATGGTGGATAGATTGATTATGATTGTTGAGGGAGAGTTGGTGCAGGGTGAAGGGAGAGAGGAGCATAGTGGAGAGAGAGAGAAGAGGGTGGAATGAGAGAGGAGAGAGAGAGGAGGTTTGATGGAGAACGAGGTGGGTGGAGATAGAGAGATAAAAATACTGAATAGTGGTACACGAGCATAAAAAGTAATACCAGATAAACGTACAAGGGAAATAATTCTTAGGTTAAAGGAAAAGAACAGATACAAAGTTAGAAATGTAACTTGTTAGAAGGACAGGTCAGGTTATGTTAAGTTAGGGTAAGTTAGATTATGTTAGGTGAGGTAGCGTTCCTATTGGAGAGACTTGGAAATGGAGACGGAGTGAACCATTAGTACATACAACACTAACGTTATCTAGCAGACGACACTGGAAAAAAGACGATTAGTATAACTTCTAGCTCTCTTGGTGGAAAGTCACAGCACCAATGTCCTAATAATCAACGCCACCTAGGAGACGATCAGTAACTACTTACAGGCCAACCTAAACTTTAACTATATAAGAAATAAAAATAAGATGGATGGTACAGCCATGAGAGTAGCTAGGAATCAAGACAACGGACAGTAACCAAGATGTTGTGTAGAACATATACGAATAACTACGAGACAATTAATGAACAGATCCCCTGATCCCCATCCCGAATCCTGCAATAGAATCGCCATTAATACACTACTGACGTACTAAAACGAATTAATTCACAGTGAAAAAACATGCCATGGGCTATGTAACAAAGTACTAATATAACTTTCAGTTAACTATTATTGTATTTTAAATAATTGGTGAATTTTCCACTTCTTGTATTTTTTTTTTATTTCAAAATATTACGAGTCTGCTTCTAAATACGTAGTTCATGGGATGTTAGTTAACTGTGAATTATTTCATTTAAGTATGTCAGTTGTTTTTTACTATATGCTTGTCAGCGTACAAGAAAATTTCGTCTTTGACGCACCGTTTTGAAAAAAACTAAGCGTGCTAAAATTATTTCATGAGAGGAAACTGTACTCACAAGTATAATCTATAAAACTAGCCCTACTTAATAAAAATATAAAACTAAAGTTTAATCGCCCTTGAACATCCTTAAGTTTCATTTCAAGTTCAGAATGATGTGTGCCTGTCTTGGCAGATGTCCAAAATTCTATTTAGTCATTTTAGTCACAAATTACAGCAAAGACCTCTGGTTGCGTTCACTCGATTTTTTTCTCAAATTTTATCATATATTTACACTAATCTAGCTAATTTACTTTAGATTGTTCACGATACAGTCAGTACTACTTAAAATTTTATTTAAGCCAGTTTGAAATCATCTTTTAATATTTTAGTTCTAAAAATTTCATTGCATCAAAAAACCAGTATAAACGTTTGGCCAATACCAAGACTTAATATATCTGGTTAACATAAAATAATGTTTGTTATATTTAAATTGTTGGCGAGTGCTCAGTTTAAAGTAAACAGACTATGTCATTTCTAGATGCACATTGGTGTCGTATGTATTCTTCAGCTGTATTTAGCGGTTATGAAAGCAAAAACTTCAATTCTTAAGTTCGGTTATCTTTCACTCGATTTTGGAGTCAGTTTTTATGAATAAAAATATTACTAATTATGGTGTTTCAGCTTTGGAATGCAACAGTAGCGACATTACATTTAATTAACGACTTTCAAGCCGTCTTTCTGAGTTTTTTGAGCGAAAGTTTCTTTTGTTATCTAAGAAAATTCAGGGAACAAAATTAACAGAATTTTAAAACCATGTTTAAGATTGTATCAGTCAATAATTGCTTAAATAAATAAAGTGTTAAAAGAATACTAGTTTCATACGTGTCCGTTGTAAAAATACGCAAACTTTTATTATTATAAAGAATAATAATTATACGAATTTACATATTACTCTATAATGCTTTAAATGACTTAATTAAAAATATTCGAACTTTTTTTCAGAGCAAGATAATATCGTATAAAAATGAAACTTGTATCAATATGATCCCTAAACAACAAGATAACATTGAACAAAATGTTATTGTGTTTGTATGACGGGTAGGAAATGCATTGCCTTCACCTCTATTTGTCGCCTCCTTGTAGTCCTAATGTGCCGTCCCTGTGTGAACGACGCATGTTACTGAAAGGAAGCAGCTGAATATTGGCCTTTCTTACTTCAGCAGCCTGTCTATCTGCGCGGCGGGAGACGAGGTAATTCAGTGGCGCCGCGTCGCTCGCAGAAACAGGGAGGGCTCAACAACAAATGAGAGCTCCGAACAAGACAAGATGACAAATGACGTCTCTCACTTTACCTCCGACAGCGTCACGTATCTAGCGCCCAGGCCAGAGTCGCAGTCCCAACCCCTTCAAACCAACTGTTATGCAACCCGTGTGAGTAGTACATAAATTGCAACTTTCCTATTTACACACACAGTACAGGAAACTTTAGTACATATTTTTCAAAAAATTACACATGATTTCTATGAACGTTTGCAAATGTTTGTAAAAGTTGAAATGTTTTCTATGTAAAATAATGTGTCTTTAAAGCTTACAAAGATTTTCTTTATAACAAAAGTTGGAAAACCTCGCAATCTTAAAAAATTACTGGTTTGTCAGAAATTATAAAGTCAAATACAAATAACATGTTGTGCAATGCATTTTGATGGAATACTTTGCATGTTAAAAATAATTATGTACCATAAAATTAAAACAGTTAATTTATTTGACACTGACATGGAAAATACATTAATAAAATATTTTATGATATGTTTTATATTCCAATTTAATACAAATAAAGGAAATCAGTTACGGTAGTTGGGTCAATGTTTAGAAAACATGACATTGAGGAATATGAACCAATAGGAAAGTACGTATTATTTTTACCTCTTAAATTCGTTCTGCAGATAAATATTGTTAACCTTTAACGTATAGTAACTACTGTTCAACTCATACACTTTACATTAATACAAATATTCCACAAAATTATATTTCGATTCTACAGTTTTCGTACGATTTGACTACATTTCCTACTTACCCAAAGAAAAAACTAATCGTACAATACCAATTAAATAATTTAAATTGAAAGGAAACATATTAATCTACAGAATCTCGCCTTCATTATTGCGCATAGGAATTAATTTAATTGAAAAAAATCTTGAATGTATTTAAATTTTTGCATATATTTTGTATATGTACTTAAAAAAATTATTCTTTTTTTGTGAAATAAAAACGGTGCCATTCTGTAGTTTAACACGTGTAATTTCTCTGAAAACTATTTCATTCGTATCGTTTGGATAAGTTTGGGTAAATAGCGGAATTAGTCAAATTGTTACTTTTTACTTCGACACGCGCTTGTACGTAATCCATGGAACCGAAAGTATTGGACAATATTTGGTACAATTATAAAATTAACGATTTTTCGGTGCAGAGCACGCTTACACAAATGCGTGTTAATATAATAATTTAAGGTTTATTTTGAGAGGAATTCATATTTACTTGGACCTGGCTATGTCGTTTCGATTGACGTTGTGCCGTAGCTCATTTTTCTTTTTTCGCTCAAACATCAATTCTAAAATTTTCGAATCATCCTTTCAGTCCTGCGAGATTTTTTTTATGACAGGATAAATATATAGGTCACTCTGATATTCCATTTACGTCTTACGCCTTCACAAGTGCATTCGAAACCAATTGCTCACCTGAAAACATGCGTAAATAAGCGACGATATGGACACAAGTTGAATTAAATGTACTTAATTTAAAAGTCTCATTTGAAGTAAGAGATGTTTGCTTCCTATTGTAAGGAGTCTCCACCGTGTTTGCAGTTATTTAAGGTCCTTCACTAATCTGTAAAATTTATTTCATCACCGTCAAAAATTTTTGGAAATGGAAGTTTTGTGACTAGTTTTACATATTAAAATTTTTGTACTGAATTTTTTTTCTTATAAGTGTTTATACTGCATCATAATGTGTACTATTGTTTGATAAACATTTTAAAGTCACGACTGAATATTTGATAGAAGCGAGCATCTAAGGGAAGACTGCGCGAGATGTCAGTGACTTCCGCCTAGAGGATAGGTTGAGGCTTGATACGCATATACACTCTAAAAAAATTTGCAAGGGTATGCTGTGTACTTTTACAAGTCCTTGTAAAAGTACAATGAATATCCTTGTTAAATCATTAGTTCATGAAGTTAAAGGGTAAACCTTGTAATACTACAAAGGAATTCCTTGTACCTATACCGACAGTTCCTGCACTGTATATTATTTTGTAAAATATGACAAGTGTTTAAAATATTCCTTGTATAATTATTAGTTTATAACGTTTAAAGAACTTTGTTTGCTGCAAAAAAAAATTAGAAAAAAATGTGTAGCCTACAAAATTCGTAAGTTCGCCGGAAATTACTTATGCAAAGACCACATCCTATGAAAAGTATTATCTGGAATAAAGTGAATATTTATGTTGATTGCGTGCTTTAAAAGGAAGAATTATTATTGAACTTTACATTGAATGCATACAAATAAATATAGTCTATTAGTATGTAAGTCACGGTGGTCTACGGAGCCGACCCCTAGTGGCTCAGTTGGTTGAGCGGCCGGCTTTGGTGAAGGGGGTTCTGGGTTCGATTCCCAGGTCTGGCTAGGTGTAAATTTGTGTTTGTTCATTTGGGTCTCAACAATTGTCACTATGCAAATTGTCTCACGTAGAGTACTGGGGTCACTCAAATTTAGTCACATTAAAGGGGGGAATGGTTGGTGCAGTGATGATGCGGAAGCCTCCGCATCGCCGCTGTACCAAACATTATTATTTAAAAAAAAGGGTAAGACACGTGGGTAAAGTGGTTCGAAACTTTGCACATCACGAGGTTTATAATCTCTTGTTTACATCCTTTATTCAAAAGTAATTTGATAAATAAGTTCAGTGTTATTTATGAAGTACAATGAATATTTGAATTAATTTTTTTCCTTATTGAAAGTACAGCTACAAGGCTAGTCCTTCTAATTTTACAAACATATGCTTTGTATTTAAATACAAGGATAAACATTGTAGTTTTACATGGAATGTATTTGGCAACTGGGTTTCCAAGACTTTTCTTTGTAAAAGTACAATTTTATTTTACACTGTACGTATGCTGTATCGTCTTTGCCGCATACGTGCTTCTTGATATAGAATGTACAAAAAATTCTCCCAAGTGGCCATCTTAACTTTAAAGTGTCAATATTTCTTTAATCTGTCTGTTATCACTAACACAGCATATAAAAATTATTCAGGAATATTTAAATCCGCTAAACGTAAGCACACTGTCTAATTTATTCAATTAGCTAATACCAAATTTTCCGCAACAGTTGAAGTCACAGTTACTGTCGACATGTTTACAAATAGTTCAATAATTTTGTTTTGTTTGTGTGAAAATAGATTGCGTGTTGTGAGCTTTACATGTCGATTTTAATTAAACACTGCAATTTATTCTTCTGTTTACAGAAAATTTTAATGTTTAAGGCGCTGTAATAGGGATACAGATGTGTTGTAACATTTCATTACTGTCAATATATTTGAGATAAAAAAATTTAATAATGAACTGAAACTAGGCCTTAGATCTTCTGAAATTAAACTGTTAAAATAATACATAATTGCTGCTGCGTTAAAATAATTGACATACAATTAAGGTATGCGGCCATATCAAAAGCATATCGAATACGTGTTGAAATGTTAATTTTCGAATTACAATGTATACGGTTAATATTGAACATTAATATTTGGCAAAAAAATATTTACTTCCACGAGACTTTCATAAGTTACAATATTATATTTTGACATAGTAATATTGATAAAAATACTGTCTTACTTTGTAGGATTTAAGATTTAGTTTCAAGGTTGAATTTCGAAATATATCCTGAAGTTTTATTTTTAGATAATTCCGTAAGCTTCAATTTAAAACAAAGTCATCTTGATATTCCGACTGGTTTAAAATATATGGATAATTATTTGGAAACATTTTATTTTTTATACGGCTTATTATTTGGAATTTTAAAAAATTCTGAAATCGCTCTTTAGGTATTAACGTAAGCATCCTTCTGAAGAAAATAATAACCCTGATGTGATAACTGGCTTAAAATGAATTAAGGATTGATGAAATACTTATTTTACGGCTCTTCAACATCTGAATTTTCGAATTTCGCAAGATCGAATAATTTGCTAACATGCATTTGTTTGGGCAATAGTTCGAAGCTAAAAAAATAATAATAGCTTTCCAGGTTTTGTTTGAAAATACATTTCAACCATTTTTGCACTTTTTATTTTCAATTTTCGAAATAATCCCTTCTTAGTGGGTAACTACGTGTTAAGCTACCCTCAAAGTTTCGTGGTTCTATGTCAAGCGGCTTGGGCTGTGCGTTGATGAGTGAGTGAGGTCGCTAAATTATTTGTGTGTACGTATATATATATATATATATATATATATATATATATATATATATATATATATATATAGAGAGAGAGAGAGAGAGAGAGAGAGAGAGAGTCAGAGAGACCTTTTTACTTTAAATTTAATTACTTTACCTCTACTTGAAAACTGTACTGTGTTGTTTTATGACATTAATATGCAAGTTATTATATATTTTTTGTCTGTCTTGCTTCCTAAGCAATTAGAATAGCGTTTTCACCTTTCGTTCATATATATTTTTCTCCCAAACACAATCAGGTAGTCTAGATATTCCAGTTTCACTTATTTTATTATTGTGGTGTTCTTTTGGGGTCTTGATGATATTCCGATCAGTTTCTATAATGTACGTAAGTCCATTATCAATAGACGTTTGTTATTAACGGCTATAGGAATTTTGTTCGTCTACAGTTGCTTTTTATTTAGTCACAGTGTTTCAATTGTAAAATTTTGTCCGAAAGCTCATTGTACCGTACTTATTGCAAAATAGCACTATTTTAAATGTTTCAGTTGGATTTTCGGTAGATTCCTGTGAAAAGAAACGTATTTTACTTTCGCTAATGTGCTCTACTTTTTTGACAACAGGATAAACATTCCAGAAGTTCTCCTATCTGGTGATTTGCCTTGTAAAACGTTGATGTTAGGTGACAGCATATCACGTAAATTAGCTGTCGGAAAAGTTTTTGCGGGTTATGCACTTAAATGAGATATGATTCCCCGACAGGATTCGAACCCAGTTCGTCGTGATTGGAAGCGGGATATCTGGCCCCTTAATTTATGTTAGGCTTACTGGCAAGGTCAAAACAGTCCTTCTAAACAACTTGAAGACTTATTTGTAAATAACGATAACCATCATTGCTGTAGGTTTCAGCTAATGTGTAGTAAATTATTTTCAATTCTGGACGAAATAATCATATAATTTTATCATTTAATTATGTTCTTTAAAATAAACTACGTAAATATTGAACAAATAAGTATTTCATTTAAATTTACATATATAATTATTTACATCAGCTATCTTAAAATGTGGGTTATAGTTATTTACTCCCGATTCCTTCAATTACTAGACAATTCCCCATTTATGATCATTTTCTCTATGTCCGTTGAACGACTCGAACGGAGAAACACAAATTTTACACCCAACCAGACCTGGGAATCGAAGCCACAAATCCACGTACTAGAGTAGGACGCTCAGTCAACTGAGCCGAAACACCGCCGCGGACCCGTTAAAAATAGAGCTAAAGAAATGTTATCTGCCGTCGAATGTTAAGTAGAATCGTACTAGCATTCGCGTACATTACTTTCCATTAACAATTTAAAACTGAATACGAATATCCAGTTCGTAAATCAAAATCGTGTACCACTGGATAGTAGTCATTTGACAGAGATATTACTCTAGTGTTTCAAGTAATTAAAATATTATTGTGACACAAATCACGTCATGTCGTTTTCTAAGTTGCACTTTATAGTTTGCCAGAGCAACTTATTTCGGTTTAAAAAAAATTATTCGTCGGAATCGTAAGTAGGCTTATAGAAATTCAGATTTACAAAAGTTTTACCGGAAATGTTTGGTTATTGAAATTGCTCAAATGATTTGTAATATTTATTTAGATGCCAGTTTAACTGTGATGGCTTCCTGAAAAATGTAAGTTAAAAATAATATGTTTATATTACGAGGGCTTTGTTCATAGTAGAAAAAAAAACATAAAATTCTCGCGCTGAGAATTTCGGATAGGTGAATTATTTTTCAATCATTACACGGTATTGTTGAAGTTCTGTTACTATAGAGGTATATATATTATCATATTAAAATTTATAAAAATTACGGTTTTACATTTTTGTAGATTTTGTGGTTTCAAGCCCTTATTATTTCTAAACACGTCAACCCGTCTACCCTCGTCACCTACCGGGACAGCTGCTTCGTACGTGACAACTACGACGTGTGCGGTGCGGCGCATTATTTCGACTCAACCAAAAATGACTGAAGTGATCCGGATTGGATTCCGGATGGAGTCGCCCCGGAGTTTTGTAACTGGAGGACCTGGCGAGGAGCGCGTCGTGTTTCCTTAAGCCGATTTGTCTAAAATTATTTTCTACCTTCGTTTCGCCTAGTCATTTCGTCTAAAAGAGTTTTTTTTTTCGCATAAAATCTTAGGACTTCAGTTATGTTTAAAATTAGTTTTCCCTCATTTAACGTGACTATTCATTTTGCCTGACAAACAGATGCATGTGTTAAATTTTCATAAACTCATTTGCAGAAAGCCTAATTGCCTATAAATAATTTTACCTGTGGTAATCTGCCTAAAGTATGTTCGAGTGGAGATCGATAGTGGAAAAGCAGCACGCCAGATTATAAGCGGCTGTACCCCTTAAATAATAAATGAAATATACATGCCAAAATAGCTTTCTCATAATCGTGTGGATAGGTCGTACATCTGACTGGCTGATACCGCTGAGGGTATTTCCTTGTATGTCAAAATGTGGAAAAAACTTAAAGCTACGAAATACTGAACTGGCATTCGCTGTGTACAATATTAAAAGGCTGCAAATAAAATAAAGTTAGTAATATGTATAGATGAAGATTAATCGCAGGAACAAGACTGTTTGCTGGGTTTCGACATACGTTCAGCTCACCAAATAATACCTGTTTCCGCTTGTGCTTGGAGCTGTTACACTGATTGAATGAGCCAGTAACAATCACACATTTGTAATATTTACTGTTGTCAACAGACAGCTACTTTGGATCAGACATATTATCAACGGAACGTACGTGTTGCAAGAAACTGCAGTGTTTTCAAGGGTACGTTGCCACCAAAACTTTTCGCGATAAGCCATAAAAACTAATAATTGTTTTTCATACAATACGAACCACTCCGAAAAATATTTTTTCGAACAAAAGTTTTGCAGTGTCAAGTCCTTATGAAGTAATAGCCTGAGTGAGGGTTGCTACTTGCAAAAGTCGTCCAAACAGCAGTTTGTTGATAGAGACACTCGTACTCCGTGTTTCTCGCTAGCGAGGCCAGTTTGCTGACGAGTGCAGATAAGAGTTTGGCGTGTTCGCGTCAACCCCCCTTATATAGCGTGAGGCATGTTGTTTTACATCCTCCGCGCTTGTCACAGCTTAGACCAGTAGCTAACAACTTGACAATCAAATTCACATATCACTGGCATTAAGTGTCGTTTGGTTTTTATTATGATTGCGTTCAATTTCAATTTTGTTTCACATTTTATAACATGTTCATTATAGCCTTGAATTGGCAAGGAAAAAATAATTAAGTAGAAAACATTTTTGCAGTAAATTTGGGAAAGCATTATTATTACAATTTAAAAAAAAGGAACTAAGGAAAATTTTTGCGGCCCTTTAAATGCGATCATTATTTTATATCTGCTGATGTGTACACATAGCTAATTTATTTTTAATTTAAATTTTTAAAGAGCAGTATTTGCAGTTATGCACTGCCACCTTGTTGGGAATTTGATGCCTAATACACAGCATGTAACAATATGTGGGAATTGTATCGAAGACTCTATTCTCAATGAAAGAATTAAGATTATAACAATAGGTTTATACTAATTTTGGTTTAATATTATTTTTTAGTGCAAATACAAACATTATTCGACGGACAACTGGCCAAACAGTTCAAATCCCTATATCGAAGCCAATAACTTTATACACAAGTGATGTGTCGTTCTGAAATGCATTGTTTTGTAAATTCATTGATTACTGCATTTCAATTGTTGTACTTTTTACTATTAATTAGGGAAGAAAATGTGGTATAAAATGTGAATACTTAATACGTGATCTTAATTTTTTCTCACAAAGAATTTCTACCAAGACAAGCGACCTTTTATGGACTAGAATTTATGTTAACAGTGGCGTAATGCTAGTTTATTCTGTTTCGATTATACGGATGTTAAAAACACATTCGTTTCTTTATACACAGAATTTCTTAAATAGTTTTGTCTTGTCGTTCCCTAAAAGTAATCAAACTACAAGTGTTCATATTTTCCACACTGTAAAATATAGCCTAATTATCCAAAGGTCTTGTTTCTTGGGCAAACGTACTTTTTTCAAGCACAATCATTAGGTTTACCATATTTTATTTTGAATATGCTTATCGACAAACAAAACTATTTCAGTGTTTAAAAATAGTGAAAATGGAAAATTATGAATACCTAACATTTATTTCATAATGCTTTTTTGACAGTGAGATAAGGCCATAAATATATTATATTATTTTGAACAATGCCATATAACATTATGAAACCTAAAAATCTTACTTTATTCTCAGTAAAACCCAATGTAATTTAAAACGCCATATTTTAGTTTGTATGTAAAGTTTTGGAGAATCAGGAATAATGTATATTATGGCTGTCACATGTTAAAAATACAAAATACACATGTAGAATACGCAACATCTAACAAACACAATGCTACGAATAGAGACAAACGATATTTTTTGCAATCCAATCTAATTTTAAGAAAACAATTAGCATTGTTAGAATCTTATTCGTTCTTTCTCGGTCAGAAAAAATTAAAATGTTAGATTTTCTTTACAGCGTACGTAAAAATATATCGCACATTGAATACAATAGGGCCACAAGTGCGAAAAATCGAATTTTGAGTTATAGCCAGTACATAAAGCGTTTTGAAGAGTTCATTTTAATGCTGTAAGGCAACAAGTGCTAGGAACATAAACAAAGACGTTATAGAAATGTGTCCTTTTGAAGTTGTACAAATTGTATTACAAATGTTTGTGCAAAACGGCCACATTTGTCTTACACCCATATTGCACAAAATCATTGATCTCACAGTTTCATGTCATACGG
>PNEQ01001887.1:37462-52923 GCA_003012365.1 Medauroidea extradentata | reverse complement strand
CCAGTACTACTGGCGTCCTCTAGTAGCATACCTGAGCCTGCATGTAAGGTCCACAGTCGTGTGTTACTGCAGCATCTCTCCAACAACTCCTTGTGGGCCGTACAGAGTACGTACACTATATATATACTACCAGTACTACTGGCGTCCTCTAGTAGCATACCTGAGCCTGCATGTAAGGTCCACAGTCGTGTGTTACTGCAGCATCTCTCCAACAACTCCTTGTGGGCTGTACAGAGTAAGTACACTATATATATACCAGTACTACTGGCGTCCTCTGGTAACATATCTGAGCCTGCACAACTCTATTAACAACCTGGACCTTCCTGCTTTTCCAGTGTCATTTTTATTTTTTTAATGCATGTAACTGCTGAGTGGTTGCACTCCTATTCTGTCGAGAGGGTTTTTACGGTACTATGCCAGTTTTCCCCTCTCTCTTCTTAGACTATGGCTTAGCTATAGGTACACTCAGGGAGGTAGACATGTCTGCCCAATCCCTCTCTGCCGCGATGCATGCCGCCTCTGCATGAAACTTCCCCCTTGTAGGCGTATGGGGCTCAGCCCTGAGACGCACTTAGTCCCGCTCCTTCCCCGGGCCTCACACATAACACAGTAGTTAGGGTAGGTTAGGAAAAAAAATTGCATGTAAGGTCCGTGTTCCTGCTGCAGCTCTCCAACAACTTCTTGTGGGTCGTACATATTACGTTATAATATACAGATGCTGTTCGGAAATGATGGATCGTAAATCACGTGGGAGGTAGGCTATGTGAGAAGTGTTTTATTTGTTTGAGAAATCTTGTTCGGATATAACATGCTGCAAAGAGACGGGGAAAATGCAAGTGGTCATATTTGCTGAACAGTTTCGTCCTATTAACAAAGGTTTCGCTGCTGTTAGTTAGGTTCAGCAATATGCTGAATGTAAGCGTTGTGTACCTCATAAGCATAGGCTCTTCAGTACTCGGCAAACATACCAGTATCGTTCTTATTACTACGTTGCTCCTTGAATAAGATCGTCGGGTAAACATCATCCTTAACTTACATTCAATTTCGTTATTTTTTTTTTATTTTTTTTACGTTTTGAAGATTTTTATTTTGTATTGACGCCATTTTAAATGTAAACAAGGTCATTCATACGGTAAGATAATACCTTTCTTAGCAGTGGCTACAATTTAATGTGAGAGAATAAGTTATTTTCTCTTTACCGGAACTTATGTTTTTTACACGAATTTATCTTTGTTTCGTTTTTTTGCTTCAGAAATATTTGAAATGGAAATTGAACTACGTAGTTAGCATAAATATTTATTTGACGATAATCAGTTTTGTATTACATAAGGTAATTGTAATTAAGGCGAAGGAGGTTTATCCGACCAGCAGGCTCACTCACATCAGTTTAAAATGACTCCCTACCCTCGGTTATTCTTCCTATACGCTGTTTGTTAAATTGCAAGATGATAACAAAATAATACTCCACACATATAAAATGTAATGCTACAGTTAAGTACACCTAAGTTCGTATATGGCGAAATAAATAACCATTTTACCCAACAAAAATTTTGCTGTCTAGAAAATCTGTTAAATGCGTAAAAATTGGTTTTGTTGGTCTGGACAAATACATGTTTGACAGAAGCAAACCCTCTGCTGAGGAAACAAAATCAGTCAGGCAGCCATACATTTTGGTTGTTTCAATGTTTACCCGGTTGTTTCCTCACACTCGAACATACACACGGTCGACTCTACCGAACATTTTTCTCTGTGTAGCTTTGAATCAGTATATTAGCAGAACAAAACGCCTTCGTCGACCAGTCAAATGAACCGTGGAACATTAAAGTTTCTTCGCCACGTCTTCATAAATGTAACCGCCACGAGTGGACCTACGAGATACGCGGGTTCGTTCCACACCGCGTTTGTAATTCTTGTTTTGAGGTCAGCAACTGTTGTCGGCAATGGTAAACGAAACATGTACCCCGCAGAAAATGTTACCTGGGATGAGGCCAGGGCTTTTTTGGGGGGGGGGGGGGCAGTGGTGAAGAGGAAGGTCAGCAGTTGATTCGCGACCAATCCAGCGTTGTGGTAAGGTCGCTGCGAGCAGGAAGTTACTAATGGGGTGGAGCACCATCCAGCTGGACAATAAAGTTCCCGCCGTCTCTTGTGCCTGACGAAACAACCACTGTGTTAGCGTGATTAATTAAAAAACATTATTGTTTCACGGTTCATTTGACTTGTCAACCAAGGTTGTAGGCTGTTGGTTTTGGTATTATAGACATTCAAAGTTGAGGTATCCTTTCATGATCAACCTGTAATATCTGTCTCTTCTGAGACTCTTTCTACTGCCTTGCATCGTTGTTATGCCTGTGGGACGCTGTAGTAGGTAACAAATGCGACCATAGCGCCTGCCCAGCCGGATGATACCGCCCGTGGTGCACGTCTGCATGGCGGATAGTCGCACTTCCAGGCGCTGTGTTCGCCTGTCTTTCAGTGATGTGTAGTGTTTGCAGGGTAAACAGGTATTTGTTCAAGGAGGGCATTGTTGCGTCCTTGTTCATGCAGTGGCAAAATATTGCAAATTATTTGAGGATTTTCTAATAAAACTGGGATCAAAGTAATACCTGATATTGAATTATGATTTGCTTTAATATTATAATTACTTACTGTGTTATGTTTCTGGTTCACAGGGCAATAACTTTGTAACAGGCTCGCTCCCGTGCTTTGGTGTGCGCCCAGATAAATTCGTACTATTTCAATTAACAAAATATTTTTGGTTGCTGTATATATATATATATATATATATATATATATATATATATATATATATATATATATATATATATATATATATATACATTAGCAGGATTACCGGCAACCTCGAATATGGCAATGCTATAACTAAGGAACACATACAGTACGAGCGAGTGTTAGCCTTGTTGAATAAACTATTTGAACTGTAAGGCATTCGTTAGCAACAAATGGCGTAGGTAGCTGTAATTCATGTTAACGGAAGACAGGATCTATATGAATGGGTCGGTAGGCTACTTATTTAACGTCGTGTATTAATATTAATGTTAATATGTGTGATACCGAAAATAGTAAGCATTTGAGTCACGGAATAAGGATTTATCTCATTTGATCGTCATAACAGACGTTAACGAGGGTCAGGGTTTATGAAAAAATTATAAGAGATTCTGTTAATGGTTTAAGGACTTGCAATTGAGGAAAATAAAAAAAACCTAGCATATGTACTTTTATTTTTCAAGCGAATAAAAAATTAATACCTTAAATTATGTTAAAATATCTTATCATAATCGCAAATGTGAGTAAAAAATCGCCAGAACTACTAATGCTTCACCAAACTTTATTTTATTTATTTTTGAAGGGGGAGGGCGGTTGCAAAACGGAGTAGAAGCGGAGAACAATACACCTAAATAATTTAATAGGTATTGCAACACATGACGGGACAGCTAGGTGAATATACAAAATAAAATAAAAACACCGTAAGTCTCATTGATTAGTCAGATGTGTTTGTTGTGTACAGGAAATGGGAAGTGGTAACAGATACACTGTTTTAGTGAAATAATTTGGAAACACGCCATTGCATACGCGCACAATGTTTCACTAAATGATTTACTTCCGCGACAAGAAGCTTTCAAAAACAGCATAGACGGACTAGGCTTGCCTTCGCTCGGGGCAAGAATTATGATTTGCTCCCCCCTCCTTGCTCCCCTCTTTTTTCATCAGTCAAATCAACCAAACAGTAATAAACGTATCTTGTATATATTGTTAAAATGTTAGTATACATTCATAAATCCTGTACTTATCAGCTACAATTAGCAATGTTTGAAGTGTGCATTATAAATGTGTATTTATATCATTACACTCCCTCTAGCCCGGCGCCCGGGGCAGTCTTTCCCCATGCCCATGCCCCACCCCCTATATCCACCCCTGAAAAACAGAGACTCTGTTTCCATCTTTGAGTGGTTGTTTCATCTACAGCAGTGTCAAAGCCTTGGGGTGTGTACGGAGAAAGACGTGTTTTATCTGCGATGTTCAGGTATTCTGTAGGTCAGTGAGGTCTGAAAGTGAAACTCGGTGCTGCTGGCCTCAACTTGTTCCAGTAGGAGCGGCGACCACAGATGTTTTCAAGGTAACCAGGGACAAGCCATAGTTATGACGAGGCGTGTGACGGCAGTGGATGACGTCACAGATGTGTAGTACATGTTGGTACTCGTGGTGGTGGTAGTCGCAGACCAGTAGGTCATTCTGGGTAAAGCGAGCACATTTCAAATACTAGCTACTTTTCTCCTTTCAATTAATTTATGGTTTCCTACCTTTTTTAATGTAAATAAAGTAACGCATGTATCAACTAATATATGTAGGTTGTACTGGATTCACAAGTTAAGGCTTGAGGGAAAACGGGGGCAATATAAACAGTTCTCATATACAAATTTTGAATGTGCTGCTCGTAAGAATATTATTATTTTTGTTAGATTTTTTTTTCAACCCACAGGTTTATTTTTAGTTAAGGGACAGTACCCGTTAAATAATTTGGTGTGAAGGTGGTCTCCGGTTCATCAGCCAGATACGCCCCTGGATGATCTTCTTGGTCCAGATACTTAAATGTGTGTGTGTTGCACGTGAGTGTAATATATATATATATATACATATATATATATATATATATATATATATATATATATTCACAACATACACACATATACATATTCAACACACTTTTATTTAATGTTACATTTGAATCAGCCGCGGCTGGCATAGTGGTTAGACCTCTCGCCTCCCACCAAGGCGATCCAGGTTCGATTCCCGGCAAGGTCGATCCCCAGATTTTCGCGGGATATCCCGCTTCCTACACCCATTCATTACGACGCTGCTCCATACTCATCTCATGTTACCTCTCCAGATGTTGCGACCTCACTCTTTAGTTTGGCAGTTCTTTGGAAAATATTTTTCTAAGGCAAATTAATACATATATCAAAAATTCATTCTTACAGGTTTAACCCTTATATATCATCGTTTGTATCTGAATTTTTTATTGCAGTACAACAAACGGATTTTTAAATGTTTGCCTCTGAAATATCACATATTATGTTGTAAAATAATCTAAAATGTAGCAAAATAATTTTTTGGTAGAAAACGGTTCATTACGATCTTCGAACGAACTGAGTGATGTGAGTGCATGGCTGTATTTAGTTGATTAAATATTTATTTTGCAATTGAGTATGTCAAAGCAACTAAATCCAGTCAAACGGAACAATTACTTAAAAAAACGCTGTGGCAAAATTGTATATCGTATAACTGTACACTGTCTCAAATTGGTTAAAAAATATATTTTTAAGATATTTGCAATAATTTAAAATAAATTAAAGATCGTGGCCTTAAGCGTTGACCACAGTTTCTTCACTCTCTTCAATGAATGATAGGGTCACTACTAAATGTCTCACAGAGGTGAGCTTTTTGCGAGAAGACTACATTCCAATCCAGTGACCTACACCTAGACGCTACGGTGAGATATAATACCCGTGCCTGGGTCACCCTTAGCACTTCCATACTTCTAGGGTCCCGGACTCAAGATACTTGCACCCAGGCACTCCGCTCTCTACCTGGAAGATTATCAGAAGTGTATCTGGAAACTACAAGGGTTAACTCCGACAATTCCCTACGTCTCTGACTACAGTAAAGTTTCCAACTATTATACGTCACCTCTGACTGCTTTTTGTGTAAGATACTTATTTTAACTCTGTAGCTTTTTAATAATAACCTGACAAAGTCAAAATATTACTGTTTTTGTAACTTGCAAAGAAATAAGATTGATTTGCTGAGAGCTAATTATGCCTACGTCTAACATACACAGTTAACTTTCTAATACTCAAACAGCGGCATTTTTTGCATTGAATTTGTTATTTTCAAAAGTTACTCTGGACAGTGACACAAGTTTACACGAAACCTGAATTTTGTTACATTCAGCTACACAAAATATATTTGTTTAACCAAGAGTATTGAGTTAGTTTACAAATCTTGTCTGAAGAAAAACAAATAAACAAATAGGCCTATACACACTGTCTGTTGGACAGTAACACTTGCATATTGTTAACTGTAAGGCTGTGCTGTGCACAAGCATGAGTACTTTGGTGAATGGCTAGTGAGGTGATATTCCTTTGTGTGTTATACCCAACCATAATACGGTTTCCCCATTTCCCTCCCCATAATGTCCGATAGTAGAATCTTGGATGGTACAAAGTACAGCCATGTATGTGCTTCTCCAATCGGAAAGCCAAAGCTCAGTAGTGTGCTGTATGTCAATTCGGTGTTGTATTTTATACATATAAAATGAATGTCTGTAACGTATGCGTAGAGATGATGGTATATCGCGAAAATATTTTGTGTGAATATAGCCTTGAAAACACTGACATAACGTGGATGTCTGCAGACCAGTAACATACACTGAATAATACAGCAGCGGGATTATTATTGGCTCAGTCAAATAGGGCAACAGCTCCACGTACAAGCGAAAGCCAGTTATCTTTTCATAAGCTGGACGTACGTTGAAGCCTAGCAAATAGTCGAGTTTTCCAGCGATAAACCATCATCTCTACGTATGCGTATCTATGCTATTTATACGACCACGACGGAACTTCAGTGAGTTGTGCGCGCAAGATGGTTTCTGATCAAAAATACGCGTATAAAGTGAGGCTCAGAGTGTGGTACGGGGGTAGAACGGGGTACAAAAATTAAGTTGAAAATTTTTTCTAAATGCCATTATGGACCCTTAAAACCATTTTGCGCAATTTAGAGTTTACTTATATGAAATGTGAAGTTCCGGAAAGTTTATATGAATAACCTTTATGAAAACAATTACTCTTCGGTATTTTTTTTTGAAATATTTACTATTTGAAAATACGTTTGGTATACGAGTATATTATCGAATTGAATTCAAAACCACGTGAACGAAGTCGCAGTCAACAGCTAGCAACGGTTATTTGAACATAATATGGCCGAAGTACTAATCTGGTGAACAAAGATATCCTTGAATCAAAGTAAATATACGCTGGAAAAGCCGGGAGCGTACCGCTAGATTTCTGAAAACATTATTTGTGTTTACTTTGTTCACTACTTTTAATGTTTACATATCAGTGAAGGACATTCGACTGATGTAGTTCATTCAAATGAGACTGAGAGCCACGGTTGTGCAGTGCTTTGATAGGCCACAGCTGTCCGGGTTCGATTCCCGGCTGGGCCGATGCAGATTTTCGCACGATGGAAGCGTGGGAGGTTTTTTTCGGGGTACTTCCGTTCCTCCTGCCTTTCGCAACCTATTTATTATTCATTTCATGAAATCTTTTCTTTCTCCCTTATTTATTTTTTGGATTTCCGGCAAGGCAATTTCCTTTCTTTACTCATTCAAATTAAATTATTTATTTAAAAATAATACATTGGATTTTATGCTCTCAGACTTTACCGAGTATATCTACAAACTTTGAAAGAAAATAATAAAATAATCATGAAACCCTGGATGATCTTAGGCTAAGTAGGGTCAGGTAATTTCAAGATTTTACAAGCTTTTAATAATATATACATTTTGTATTGTGAAAAGATCTATATTTACATACGCCCCTCGAACTTACATATCTGCGTACACCTGTATTATAATGACGAGTTCCCAAGAGAGGGGTTGTTTTGTACCTTGGATATGAACTACTACATAAATATACAGTATGACAAATGTTACTTAATTTCTTTTTTTCACTTTTTATTCACAGTTAAAATAACTTATTTATTTTTTATGTTCCTATTTATTTATCATTCAGTCCTCGGCTGCTGCCCTGTTGATAAGCGTGCGAGGCCAAGGGTGTGCAGAACTCTTGCTTGTTCTATTCCCACACGGTATTTGATTGTACGGAAGACAGAAGAAACGCAACAATTACCTCTCATACTCAGGACTCTGTACGAGCCTTTCTCGTGAGTAATAACCGGTTCCTTGCTTGGGAGAATTTCCTGGCTCGGGATCCTTAAATACCGGTTCTCCAGTCAGAGCGTCAGTTACGCCCATTGCTGCGAGAAACATGATCCAAAATCACAGCGGATAACCGTTATTACGGGAGCTCGTGGTAACTTACCACTACAAAGAGGCGCCAGCGAGTATTCACTGATTACCAGTGATATTACCGCTGATTACTGATAAAACAGTTTCAACACATTTAGTCAGCTGAAAACTACTTGTACATTTTTTGTGAAAAAAATGTTTGCGCCAGCTTGCCTCACGTGTACATCGTTAGCTGTGCTTCGTGGTCTGTGATTGGCTGTTTTAACTGTTACGTGTTTTAACGTTTTACTGCATAACCCAGACGTGTGGTATCGCAGAAACCATATTCTTATTGGTACATTCAAACTAGAAATGTCTTTCCACAAGGAAACGCTGCCAACAATAATGAAGCCCTCCCTATCACCTCTAGCAAATGATATTTATACACATTAAATAGTTCAAGTTATGCATTGTTATTAATTGTTAACTATCTGCAGCCCAGTGGCGGATACAAGGGGGTAGAGAGGGGAATTGGGGAACTTCCTCCCCCCCCCCCCAAGAGCCCAAACTTGTATTAGAAATGTTATACTTTTATTCAAACTATTGAAAATGCAGTAGGTGTTACGAACTTTGCAATATATTCTAAGAAACTGACTGTAAACTCTTTGAAAATTTTCCAATTTGTGTCAGTCGTGTGTTAAACATTAACGTTCAAAATCTTCGTGAAGTGCACCATTTTGCCTCTTAAAATCAAAATTTTTCCGGGATATGTAAACTAGTTTCGCTTGTTGTTTCGAACGAAATTGGAGGAGGCTAGAATGAAAGTGAAGTGAGCCACGATTGCTTAGTTTCGCAGAATAAAATATTCTGTGTTGTGACTATTAAGAAACTAAATAATTTTCTAGTCCACTTATCAACATAAAGAAGGGAACCCTGACTTACTTCCCTTTATATTCAAACGTAAGACATGAATAATTACACTAATGCACGCAATAACCTCAATGTATTAAAGCTAGCGACTTACTTCACTCTTTCATTCTAACCTCTTCATATCTTCTTTGCTGCTCTCCTATTGGCTACTTAGAGTAACCAACTAACGTGACTGCTTTTTGGTGCGACGTTGTGCGGCAGTAAAATTTAATATACACTTATGTTTAAAAGTGTTTATATTTGTTTAACACGCACAGCAGCTTTGCAGTTAAATGCAACATGATTTTTATTTAAAGTCGTGAATATTGAGTGTGGGTGTGATAATAACTAAATACGATACATTTTAGGTTCCAAGATTGCCGAAGCTAGAAAGTTGGTTTTATTCCGTTTAGGCGTGAAACCTTGTAAACATGTTAAGCTTTGAACGTGATCAAACACGACTAATCGTTGTACATAAAACATCCAATAAAATTATTTATTTCCTTAATAAAGTAATTTACTGATTACATTATCAACCTACCTTAACTTCCCATCAAACGCTACCTGTTTGTCTGTTCTTAAACTCATCACCCAATTTGGTTTCAATCTGCAATAATACAACAGGGTTCTTTTTTTTTTTTTTTTTTTTTTGTCAAATTTTCTTCCTTGAGGAATTTTTTTATAGTCAGAATCAAAGTTTACCAGTAATTTAATAATGTAATTAATTGAAAGAAATTTCAACATAATTAACACAAAAATTATCAAGAAAACAATGTCTTACAACATATAACATTGCAATACTCGCACGAAACAATGCAAACATACGAAATAACGCACTAGAACCCTCGTTGACGTGTATATAATACAACAATTTTCATACAGATTCAAAGCGATAAACATGGCATGAAAATGGTGTGCACTCATGTGTAAAACAATGAAAGTGGTGTAGTTAATTGCATGCACGCAAGTAATGCAGGTGGCTTTTATATGGGAAATATTCATGCCCCAACATTTGGTTTCCTAGTATTTATTCTACATCTCTTCCATACTTGTTCCTCAGATCTAGCACTTGTCTGAACCCATGACCTAGTTGATAGGCAACCTAGTGATAAGAAGTATGTATGCTTACGTAACTTTTATCATGATTGTCTTGTCTCCAGGCCGGAAGACAGGGTAGTAATAAATACTTCGGAATTATTGAACTAACGCTGTAGAGTATTTCATGTTCTTTAAAGTTCGTCATATACATGCTGTCAGATCTTCCCCGGATAATGACTGTGCCAAATGAACTTGATATAACAACTTAGTATAAACTGCTCTTTGGTCAAATGTCAACAAATACCCGGATTACGTGATTTAGTTAATTTCTCGTGCGCCCTTTCTGTCCTCAGGGTTTTAGTGAATCCTGAACGACACAATATTCATTTTATATTTCCGATCACTGCAGGTAGTCACCGCGTGTAGTTTCAAGACATGAAAAGCAGCAAATCCTAGACCAAATTTACAATTATTTTCGTAGTTAAAGCCTTTTTCCGAAACTACTAAAGTTAGCTTGTTGGAACCAACTGTAAGTTAAACTTATTTTAATGTCTAGGGTTGATATGCTTTCCATTATGTTAAGGGTTAAACTTTTAATCACAAGAGCAAATTACATATATATTTTTGTTAAAGTGCCACTTCCGAAGCAAAATAATAACTTAATAAAGTTCTATGTATCTAATTCTAACCACACATATAATTACCCTACATAAAGGTTAACTTTATCTTGCAACTAAATTCGATTGTGAAATTTTAGTTAGGAAATTGTAATTCACTGAATTACTATTGAAATCAAGCAATTTAAAACCACTTTTCAAAAGTTTTATAGTAAATTTATACGATATTGCTTCAGTATTCAAATAATATTTGTCGATGTTTATTTCTAGGGCTGAATCTCTCATTTGAAACTTGAATTATTAAAATAGGACAATTACATCTCACGATATAAATGTAGGAACCTGAAGTGGTGTTTTCATGTACTGCAATTAAGATACTTTTCTTTAACACAATTACTAAACATGATACTGTGAATCATATTTATTTCATAAACATTCCTTGATATCAAGTCTGATGTCTATTTAATTTTATTTTTCAGAAAAATAGTGTTGGAGACAGGCGTTTATTTGGGAAGATTATCTGTCGAGGTAAAATTCAGTTTCCTAGTAAAGTGTGTTTGTGTCCCGTGGACCAAACGCTTGGAGATAATAACTGTTTTATTTATTGACACTTATTTTTAACAAGTCAAGCCATGCTCGAGTACACATTTATTACTACAATGCGCCTCTAGACTACATTTCGAATTTTTGTGTCTCATCTTGTTAAAGGGTCGATTATAATACACCTGCCAACACATTCTGTATGATGGGTTAAATTTCCCTCATTGATACATTTTAAGTACATTACGTCGGTTCTCGAGGTCTAAATTAAAGAGTTTCAGGTCACCTATCACCAAAAACGAAACACTTCAAAAGGTAACTACTTCAAAACTTACACTAGCGCGCACATAGGAAATTGTTTTAAAATGTGTTACTTCTAAACATCGTAGTTTGATGTTGTAAATTAAGCGATTCAATGTATGTTTTAGCTACATACTGTCTTGACCACTGGGGTTCTAAATTATCTGCAACGTTCCGAAATTTTTATTTTACTTCCAGTTCAATAGTAAAAAAATTGCTATGGTCACTGTAACATTGTTACATATGTTGTATATAGCAATACCGTGTTACCAATTCATAAATATGAAGTAAAAATATGTGACTGAGATTTTATTTATTAATTTATGTAGAATCTAGGAGTTCATGTGAATATTACACTTGAGAGTAAACCTTTCATTTATGGTTTTATTAGAAACTGGACGAATTCACTAACACAAGAGAAATACAATATCAGTTAATGTTATCGGGTTTTTAATGTAATGTGAAGTCATAAACGTTTGTAAAAACAATTGAATCGAATTTTAATTTTTGTGTAAACTACTCATTGTTTAATATGCAAATAGTTCTTTGTATAATCTGAAAACATGAAAAAATATATAATTTTGAAAATTTAATAACTTAATTGTAATAGTTTATTCACGGTATTATTTATCCCATTAGTATAAATATACATAATAAAAACAAATGATTTTAATATAACATTATGAATTGAAAGTTCTGATGATATACAGAGCTGGACGTGCAAAGTCAAAGTAAAAAATAAAAAACACTTAAGAACTGAAAGAAAAAATAAACTTTTTTTTTTACTTGTACAGAAATAACTTACCACACGCAAGCAAGTGCTTAAGAATAACTTTGTAGTCAAATCAATTTAAATTAGAATTTGCCAATTCACTACAAAAAATTATGTGCGTTGTCAGAAACCAAATTTTTATTATTTCTCTTAATGTAACGTACGCTGTCCTCAGTTATATATTAGTATTTCGTCACTAATGACAACAGACGAGGTCCGATTTAGTTCTGAGTACAAGTAACATATACTTAACTTATTATTCCTTACTAAACAAAGTTGGTCTGTACACATTCATGTATACACAAACACACATAAAATCACAAGTATAAATAAGAAAGGATTACACAGAAAAACAGAAGAATCAACAATAATAATTTCATGCTTACATTGATAAGAATTACAATTGACGAAAAATAAATAATTCAAGTAATAAATAAATTAACAAATCAGAACATCAGTGACAGGAGCGTCTGCTTCAGTGCGGGACTCCTCGGCGAATATACCAGAGAGTGTGGTAACTGGGAATACATACCACATGGGACAATTTGACGAGTATCTGGATGTGAGATATTTGTTACAGTGCTGGACTCCTCGGCGAAGGTTCCAGAGGGCGTGGTAGCTGGAAACATATACCACCTGGGTCAGTTTGACGAGTGTTTGGATGTGAAGTTTGAAGATCTGAGAGGAAAGTACTGTCTAGTTCAAGTTTCCTTCCATATGACGTCCTACCAACCTACAAGTACAACAGATCCCTTCAGTCTTTACTACGAACCCCGAGTACACGTCTGGGAGAAAGTCAAGGTAAGTAATGGTCCTCTAATAAAATATATACAATGTATTTTAACATAATACACTATAACATAATACAATATAATGCATTGTTATACAATAAAATATAATATATTATATTATATTCCGGTATAATGTAATATAATACGATACAATAAAATTCAATATAATGTACTTATATTTTATTTAATGTAAAGATAATACAATATTACATCGTATAAATAAATTCAATTCAATTAATTGTAATACAATAAAATACAGTTTAATATAATAATTTATACAGAATGATAATTAATCACATAACACAAAATAATGTAATATAGTAAACTATAGTATAGAAAAGAAAAAAGAAAAAGTTACTGTAACATAATATTGTATGAGATAATATATAAGATAATATGACACAAGATTATACAGTATAACATAACGTACCCTAACATCACCAACGATAACATAATAATATTGTTACAATATTAACTATATGCAGTTTTACTCTCTAAATCAACTCCCAATAATATGGTTCATAGGTCAGTAAATTCGTGTGTACTGACTTTTTTCAAAAGCAGCACCTCGGCTGTGAGAGATGTATTGTGTTGCTCACAGGAGACAGAGGACCGCACCAAGGTCAGACGTAGCAGCCAGCACATGGGCCTATGTATACCTTCGTCCTGTAGTGCTGAGGGACTGGAGGTGACCTTGAACCATGAGCTGCGACTGCTGGGGGAGAAGACAGGCCTCTCGTTCCAGGCACATGTGTCTCCAGAGCTCTGCACCACTTGGCAACACAGCCAGCCCTTGACGGCTGGAGAGATTGCCTACTGGTAGTCACATATATCAGTTATAACCTAATGTATACAAAAATTTGTTCTTGTTTGACGTGTTACACAATTTTATTGTGTTTTAAGTTTTTCAGCCATATCATTTATTCAAATTGTTTTATCAACATTTTCTTGGTAAACTGATTGACATAAATAATAACGGAATATTTTATTAATTTGTCATGCAAAATCATTGCAATAGATATATAGGTTAACTTTCAAGAATTTTCTTGCATTTATTTTGCATGACAATTTAATGAAAGATTAAGATTCTGTTATGATTTAAGTCAAGCATTTTATCAAGAATTTAACGTATGCTTGGTCAAAGAGAAAATTTTGATAGTACGGTTTGAATAAATGTTATGGCTCAAAAACTGAAAATGCAATGAAATTGTCTAACACTCCCCCTTAAGAATTCACTATCCTCTAGTAAACCGCGGAACTAATTAAAGAATATGGCCTCAATTAATTATGCTATAAAATTTCATTTCAAGGTTTTATCTTACGAAGAGTAAAATAATGTGTAACTTACCAGTGACAGGTATTAAAATATTTATTACCGTACCGGTTAAGGCTGTGAACTATAGTGTAGTGAAATTTATTAAATGTATCAAGAACTGGCTTATTAGTGATCCTTTTTACTGCCTTAATGAATTCTTTGAATTTGATGTAACATGCCTTGTGTAGTTAAATTAGTACATTTTACTGACGCACCCAATTTGCTGAATGGAAAAAAATAATTTACAGCATCTTGAAATCTGTATACATTACACAGACAAAGAACAATTATGACTCCCTGATGTATATAATTTTTCATTTGCTTCTTTATGGCTCCAGAAGTTTTATTCGTACTTAATTTTTGCAGAATTTTTCATTTCTTGCTGATATTACACATAAAAGCACAGAACTCACCAGAGTGGTGCTATGACTAAGACGAACGGGCATTTTTCGAAATTGTTATATCAAAAGAACAGTTTAAAACATTCCGTGTTAAACCAGTTCAATCACAAACGTGTCGCACATGAAATCATCTTACCAGCTCTGTAAGCATCGAGTAGTCCGTGCCACATCTATGTTTTATGTTTGGTACTAATACCGTTGCTTAACCATGCTTAGGAAATAAATATGGTTTCAGTAATCATCTTTGAGTTTAAAGAAGTACAGTAGTCAGGTCTGTTTACCGCTATCTGTATTGCTCATACAACAATCTGAAATTTTATGTAACACAATATGTTCTGTAGAAGGAACAAAGTGCTCTGTTGTAGTAACAATCCAGACAGTACTAGTAACCAAACATTTAAAACAGTGATATGGTTCGAAACATTTTTTTTTTTAATATTGAGGAATTATGTTAAATGTAATGAGCCTCACTACAATTTTATGATGTGTCACAGTCTCTAGAAATAGCATCGAAAATCGATGTGTTCATAAAATAAAGGTTTTGTATAAATCAGGTATTGGTATACAGCAGGTCTTGGTACAATTGAGGTCTTCGTAAAATCAAGGTCTTTTATAATCGATGTCCCCGTAAAATCAAATTCCTTGTATAATCGAGGCTTCGTAAAATCAAGGTTTTAATATAATCGAGATTCTTGTAAAATCAAGGTCTTAATATTGTCGTGATCCTCGTAAAATCAAGGTCTTGATATAAT
>PNEQ01001887.1:0-26490 GCA_003012365.1 Medauroidea extradentata | reverse complement strand
TGCTCTACATCAACAACTACATCAACACAGATAACATGGTAGGTTGACTCCGGTGTACATGGTGGTAGTGTTCTTCCATGCCACGTGGTTGTATCGCACTGGCTCCGGTCCTTTATGGGAGACAACAGTCGGTCTGGAGAGAGAGTGCTGCATAATCAACTGGTGGACCAATCTGCTCTACATCAACAACTATGTCAATGCAGATAACATGGTAGGTTAACACCAGTGTACACGATGGTGGTGTTCTTCCATGCCACGTGGTTGTATCGCACTGGCTCCGGTCCTCTATGGGAGACAACAGTCAGTCTGGAGAGAGAGCGCTGCAGAAACAACTGGTGGACCAACCTGCTCTACATCAACAACTATGTCAATGCAGATAACATGGTAGGTTAACACCAGTGTACACGATGGTAGTGTTCTTCCATGCCACGTGGTTATATCGCACTGGCTCCGGTCCTCTATGGCAGACAACAGTCGGTCTGGAGAGGATGTGCTGCAGAAACAACTTGTGGACCAACCTGCTCTACATCAACAACTATGTCAATGCAGATAACATGGTAGGTTAACACCAGTGTACATGATGGTAGTGTTCTTCCATGCCTCGTTGTTGTATCGCACTGGCTCTGGTCCTCTATGTGAGAGACAGTCGGTCTGGAGAGAGAGCGCTGCAGAAACAACTGGTGGACCAACCTGCTCTACATCAACAACTATGTCAATGCAGATAACATGGAAGGTTAACACCAGTGTACTTGATGGTATTGTTCTTCCATGCCTCGTGGTTGTATCGCACTGGCTCTGGTCCTCTATGTGAGAGACAGTCGGTCTGGAGAGAGAGCGCTACAGAAACAACTGGTGGACCAACCTGCTCTACATCAACAACTATGTCAATGCAGATAACATGGAAGGTTAACACCAGTGTACTCGATGGTATTGTTCTTCCATGCCTCGTGGTTGTATCGCACTGGCTCCGGTCCTCTATGGGAGACAGTCGTCTGGAGAGAGAGCGATGCAGAAACAACTGGTGGAATGACTTGCTTTATGAAAACTTCCATGATTAATGCTAGCAGCATGGTAAGGCTGTTCGCTTACCTGTTTCTCTATATATTTTCTTTTAGTTGGTTCTCTGTATTGTGTGAGTACATATCTGGATTAATTAGTTCTGTGGAATTATTTTTTTTACATTTACAAATAAAATCTCTGGAAAATCTTTGCAGCTGACATCTTCAATGACTTTTTTAGGTCTCATAATGAGCATTAGACGAGGCCCTCTTATAGTGATGGTTTTTGGATTAGTAGTCCAGGCTGCCAGTGTAGAAGGCCAGGCCATCCAATTGACTGCTATTGGGTCCTTTCACCATTGGCCCTCTAATGATTGGGTTCTATGGTGCCCAATTAAACATCTGCAAGCCAGTCTCTTTTTGCCTTTTAATTTAAATTGGACCCCTTATTTATTGAGCTTGTTTCCTTCATCTCTGTTTTTACTGCCAGGATGTTTTATGATTTAACTTGCCTTTTGTTCTGTTCTTGCCTTTTAATTGTTGATGTTGGCTATGGTTCTTAAGTATCTGAACTTTAACACCATGTTTTGTAGCTAATTAATGTTCTGTTATTGCTGATATATTTACGATTTTCTTGTTTGTAATCGTGTATTTTTGAACTATTATTCTACCAAATAATCCAATTGTCCCCATATTGTTGTTGTTTACTGTTGCAGTGCATGTTCCAGTCGTGGTACGTTACTTGCGATGTTCAAATGTTCTTCCTGAGTGTTCCGATCATCTACTTAATCAAGCACAGACCACGTTGGGGTTACACTATTCTGACATCTGCCACATTGCTAACACTCTTCATGCCGTTCTTCAACACCTGGTGGAAGCGTTTAGATGCCTCATTTCTGCCTTATCCAGAGTGAGTACTGCAGTATTGCACTGATATGAAAGAAATAAAGTAAATTCCTGAGCTTATACATTACTGTTTGTCATCTCCTAGGAAAGTTTTGTGTTACAATTCAATATTTTGATTTTAATGGTTTGCAACACTAGTGCTGAAGTATCGAGAAAATCACTACCGCTGTGATTGTAAGACTTTAAATTTCATAATGTGAAACTAATGACGACAGTAAAAAATTATTTATTGTCCACAGAAATTTGTAGATTAGTTAAATTTTTTAGAGTTTTTCTTCTGTTATTAGTTGATTGTGGCATAAACGAAAAACATCTCGTATGCTATGTTGCGTATCTGTCACTTGGTTAAATATTTAGTCCTGGTGACTTACGCATTTTATTTCGGGCTAAGTGACCTTAGGTCAACTATTTTAGGCCAGTTTTCTTAAGACCAATAATTTCATGCCGAAACATTTTAGGCCAGGTGACTTACGGCCAGATAATTTTAGGTCATGTTATGGTTCTCAGGCTATCTGGCTAAATGATTCTTAGTCTAACCTACTGTGCCAAAACGTCTTTTATCTGTTAAGAAGTAGGGGATTCTCCGGGTGTTATCAAATTTCTTTGTAGAGATTACGTATTCAAGTTGAAAAATTAAGTTTACGTGCGAATTCGGCACAATCTATACATTTTGCTTATTACTGACGTGGCTTTGTCTATTATTAAAAAGTGGCTAGAAAATACAAAATATATTATGGTAGGGCAAAAATGTAACTAGGGTTTAAATAGTAGTGCTCAAGACATTCCGAACCACATAAACTTTTATTGCGTCACAGTGAAATTTGGACTTAGAGAAGCGGCGGAATTCTTCCGGAGCAAAAGGCGACATTGTTGTCTATTATTCATGACGACTTCTGTGGGCAGTATATTTGAAGACGAACCCAGACTTGAGAAATGTCACCTGCTGGTTCATGGCTGTCAGAATGTGGTAGTTCTGTGATCGCCATACACCCCTATCGGGGGAACCATCCTCTTCGGCAAGTTGTGTTCATAAAATACGACGAGAGCGGAGGCAATAAGAACTTTGCCTTTCCCCCAAACTTGATCCATCACCTCTAAGCACGAGGCGTTTAACTGGCACATGTCTTCCTTACAAGAAGTTATCCTAATCATTACAAAGTAAGATCTGATAGGACACAGTTCAGCTCCACAGCCAATGTGAATTTATATTAGTTATGCAAAGAATACTAATTTTCCTAATCAAAAAGGGGACTCATTAAAAGCGAGCCTACCACACTCTCAGTTAATTCCTGTTCAGGTAATCAAGAAAATACAATTTGCTATGGACACGTTTAGCAAGTGAAATTTTCCACCGCTTGTTGAGGTCGTGTTCATGCTAGATCTTCCAGAGAAGACTACGGGTGCGAAACCGAAGTAAGCCGAGGAACGAAGTTGTCTCCCTAACCGGTAGCAATAAATTTAACTCCATCCAACACCACCGGATGACTCAACACTGTTTGGGTTGTTAACGTTTGATGGAGGCATTTCTCCATCGTCACTGAAACATGTAACATCACCAATGATGCAATGTGTGTGTATGTAACGGTATATCAGGTAAATTGTGGTTACGGACAGCGCCTTGTAAATTAGTGACCAAAAAGAAGCAGAAAATACTCTTTGATAAAAACTCACCAAATCCCTTGAACTTAGTCCAAAATATTAGTGGGCGAGGATGAAGGTTAAATTGTGTGCGCTACCATGGAGTTTTTGTCGTAAACAAAGGGCCTGATGACTTTTTACCAATGTTTATTTGTTCTTAGATATGGTAACAGATTCACGTGGTGTAGTCCGTATCTGCGAATAACCTGACACCCAGTGCATACCATAGACATACGGGAATCATTTGTTTCTCGTAGGAACCTGGATGATGTATCCAGCTCAGTGTACTTCAATGAGTTCTATGTGCGGACAGAGAACAGGGCTGTCCCGTACCTGGTTGGCATCATGGTCGGGGTAATGCTGCACAACTTCAGACTGTCCAAAATGAGGCTGAGCAAGGTGAGCTATTGCAATATTTGTGCAGCTCATTGCAAACCTAAACTTACGACTTACGACTCTGCCTAGCAAGTTCCCAGTAAGAGAGGATTCAGTTCAAACTATCAATTTCTTACAGTAAATGAAAGGTGTAGAGAATCACCAGCAATGTCTCACTGTAGAAATATTACATTTTACTATTAGATATGAATTATCATATTATATTGGTTATTATAGTTATTTAGTCTGTATTATGTGGTGTGAGATGATTGTCACTGTTAAATGACTCTAGTCCAAAAATAATTAGTGTGTGAAATCAACTAAATCCAGGGACTGAGTTTAAAAAGAACATGTTTTTATATGCAGAAGGTGAGGGCTACGCTCATTTCAACTTCAGCCAGTCTGGAATACCAAAATAAATCTACATTACCATAAAAATAACACGATTTTCTTGCAATTTGGACTTAGTGCATTTTAACAATGACCGACTCAATTATTATCATAAACTTGAAATAATTATAATTCTTTCATAACCACGCTTTCAAATTTAGAATACAGTGGGCATTCTGTAAAGGCAAGATAATAAGCTATGTTTCTGTTGGAAAAAAAATGTGTGTGTGTATATATATATATATATATATATATATATATATATATATATATATATATATATATATATATCAGGAAGACGACAAGATAAATTCAGCATAATTATAGAGACACGTGCTCTTAAATGGGTATTCGCTGTTAAAATGCTTCACTTCTCAATGTCTAAATGTTGAGGATAACGGTTTCAAACAAAATATGTATAATCCACAATTCTTTATGTCGCTGCCTGCCTGAGGGCCGTGACATGAGCAATAATAGGGATTTACATGTTAAATTATAGTAGGCTGTGCCAAGACATTTTTGATGATATCACTTTAGGACAAAACTAATTTTCTTTTGCACTGAAAAGAGGATAATATTGTCACACGAATAAAATGTGGGGAAGAAATTGATATTTCTTCGCAAGTTTTTGATAGTGAAAGTACTAGTTTATTCATAGGCTCTATTAAAGGCCATAAATAAAACTTTAAAGATCCTGTAGGAGTTTAGGCCTCACTGAGGTGATAGAATATACGGTATAAACAAATTTGTGATATAATTTTTCGCTGTATAACCAAACAGGCGATATAATGGATCGTGGTGTAACCATACATGTGAATTAATGGATCGTGGTATAACCAAACAGGCGATATAATGGATCGTGGTGTAACCATACATGTGAATTAATGGATCGCGGTATAACCAAATATGCGATATAGTGGATCGTGCTATAACCGTACCTGCGAATTAATGGATCGTGGTATAACCAAACAGGCGATATAATGGATCGTGGTGTAACCATACATGTGAATTAATGGATCGCGGTATAACCAAACAGGCGATATAATGGATCGTGGTGTAACCATACATGTGAATTAATGGATCAAAGTATAACCAAATATGCGATATAATGGATCGTGGTGTAACCATACATGTGAATTAATGGATCGTGGTATAACCAAACAGGCGATATAATGGATCGTGGTGTAACCATACATGTGAATTAATGGATCGTGGTATAACCAAACAGGCGATATTATGGATCGTGGTGTAACCATACATGTGAATTAATGGATCGCGGTATAACCAAATATGCGATATAATGGATCGTGGTGTAACGATACATGTGAATTAATGGATCGTGGTATAACCAAACAGGCGATATAATGGATCGTGGTGTAACCATACATGTGAATTAATGGATCGTGGTATAACCAAACAGGCGATATAATGGATCGTGGTGTAACCATACATGTGAATTAATAGATCGCGGTATAATCAATTATGCGATATAATGGATCGTGCTATAACCGTACCTGCGAATTAATGGATCGCGGTATAACCAAACAGGCGATATAATGGATCGTGGTGTAACCATACATGTGAATTAATGGATCGCGGTATAACCAAATATGCGATATAGTGGATCGTGCTATAACCGTACCTGCGAATTAATGGATCGCGGTATAACCAAATACACATATTAATGGATCGCGGTATAACCAAACACGCGATATAATATGTCGCGGTATAACAGGCCTATGCTTATTTGTGTTTGCAGGTGTCGTCGCTCGTGTGTTTCGCCTTCCTGTCAGCCATGTGGTTCGCCTGCGTGTTGTCTTCATACCGCTTCTACGAGCCTGGCTCCACCTTCACGTCTGTAGAGGCTGGCTTCTACTCGGCTTTCAGTAGATTGTTCTTCGCTGTCTCATCTGGAGGTTGCAGCCTGCTGATTACTTATGGATCTCTAGGTGGCTGGCTACCATGTTAACCTCACATCGTCTAGGGTTGATTCATAAGTCGTGACAACAACTTTATAACTGCCGGAAATCGCCATCACTTATAGTTCACAATGTACAGCTAATCATTTGAAAGGCCACAGCACAGCTGGAGAGGAGCAAAGAATGCAATGTACTGAAAATAACTATTCAATTATCTTATAATCTCAGACTGTTTCCATACGAATCTGTTTATACGATAAAATATGCTTTCAAATTACTGTTTATATTATGTAAGAGTATAAAACCATTACAATAATCTTTCAGATTAACGACTCACAATGGACTGAATGACAAATGTTTATTAGGAAAAGGGGTGCCCATTCTCCCATAACCCAATGCGCAAACCCCACCCCTGCAAAAAAAATCCCTCCCCTCCAAAAAAACTCAAAAACTATTTACTGCGAGTAACGCTTCAGTACTGGAGAGATATTTAGGCTACCATTTCGTAAAAACAATGGTAAACAAGTACAGCTGCTCTGGTTTTTACTAGCCAACTTTGAAGGTAATAGCAATATAGCTCTAGTACAATCATGAAAACATTTTTCGTTTATTCTTGAAAAAGAAAATCCACCAAAATTTTAAATGCCCAACTTGTGCAATGATCCCCCCTTGTTGGCACCCCTGGTTAGGAACTTTAGACGGGACAAGAAAATGCACTTCTTTAATGTGAACGAATTGCATAACTAAAATACTTTAAACTAATAGATTACTGCAGATGTTTTAAAATTCTACTTTGTCACTTTTTTGACAAATTCCCTATAGTCACACCTTATGTAGTGCCACCTTTCAAAGTATTTTTGTTGTACACTTCGAACAATAAGTAATTCGTTTCGTGTATTGTACTATTTTTTGAAGACAGAACATTATTGTCATGACTTCTGACTCAACCCTTGTATAAACTTTACCACAAAATTTTATCTTTGAACGATTATTTCAATAAATGTGTATTACAATCTGAAGCATTTTATAGGTGCTACGCAATGGGGTTATTTAAAACTGAATTTTAAACCAACGACAAGACACGAGAAAATAATCAAACATGAGGGACCTGTGTTAGCAGTTGTCAACAAAAAAAACTCATGGGTGTACCCAAGAGACGTAAGGAGATTTCAACCCTTCTCCCTCGAAAACCTTTTATATTTATAAAAATGTAAATACTGAATAGCACTCCATACAAACTTCTACGAAAACACTATAATAATAGCTATGAAATTGGTCGTATTTCAGACAACATTATATAATAGATATTAAAATTGCCTGATAAATGATACTGCGAAAACTTCTCCCCCTGAACAATATTATTTTCTAATTTGTGCACCCATGCGCACATTCACAATTTTTTGAAAACAGGAGTATAGTCGGCATACCCAGGAAGATGGTACGGAACCAAATAAAACAAGTATCACACAAATGTTTGAAATTACGACCGAACATTAATTGTGGCTTCAGACTTTAACTTTTGAGAATTGTGACAATGTACGCATTGTGTTTACTTCTTGCACTGCTGTGTTTAGTAGCAAGTGGCACAAGCATACTAATTACCTTCAAAAATATTCATTTAAACACGAATAACATATAAGTATGTTGTTACACAGGTATCCTGGAAAGACTGATGAATTGGAAGCCTCTGAGAATACTCAGCAAGTTGTCTTACGGAACGTACCTGGTGCACACACTGAGTTTATTCTACAGCAAGGGTTCTCTCAGAACTCAATATCCTGCAGGACTCTACACTCTGGTGAGTATGACACCAACTGCTCCATTTGCTAAATGCTGCACAGAGATTTCAGTCATTTTACAACCATGCACATTTTTTTTTTTTTTGTATATCATCTGCTTACGATTGGTTTTTTGCGTGTTGTGGTGTTGGATTGGTTATTTCCGTCTTCTAACTGTGTTTATGTTTGTTTCGTGAAGCTAAATACAGTTGTCCCTGAAATGGACTCGACCCATCGTTTAGCAATTGTAAACGTGACGACACTCTCTCAAGTAATACCTAGGCGGTTGAGGGTTCAAACATAATGGAGCAAAAAAAGTTTAAACTTTATCAGTTCCTGCTTAGCAGTATAGTTTACAATTTGTTGTACAATGTATTGCCAGAATAACAAACATTAAATAATAAAACAACTGTCCTAACCTCTCAACGTGTTCTGTCTAGTATTACTGATACCAACACCTTGCGGTTATGAGTATCATGCAACAAAACTAAGACTAAGTTTCTCCTTCCCAATTCACCTTGCTGTTGAATATAAGAAACCTGCTATGATTTCATAATTTTTACTTGCAGTTTATTTAATGACGAGTTCTTCAGTAACACCGTTCACTCCAGTGCCTCTGGCTTCAACCACCTTAAAATGATGTGGCCCGCCTGCCACCTGGCATTCAGATCCGTTGTTACGCCCTTTAGGTAGATGTCACCGCACCATGTCACGGTGCAGTGCATCAAACAACAGTGTAATGCAACTATACACCCGGTGAGGGTAGAGTAGAGCCACGGCCGTAGAAGAACAGGTCTGGACACTCGCCTGGATATTTGACCCCTTGTTGTTTGGCTGTAGTTCACAAAGTTACCGAGAATATTGTGTTTTATTGGCGCTGATGTTACGGCGGTCGGACTAAACTCCGCCCACTACCTTTCCGCTAAAATAACCAATTTATCAAAACGATTTTTTATCAATTTATGAAATGCTTTCTTCGCTCACAAATATAAGAAAGGGCTCCAGCAATCTTTATTTACTTTATAAATTTAACAATGGAAAAAAGTGGACGGAGTTTGAGTCCGACCGCTCGGAAAACAGCGCCAAATAGTACGGCATTCTCGATAACTTGACGAACTACAGCCAAACAACATGGAGGTCAAGCAAAATACATTGTTAGATAGGAGAGTGTCCAGACCTGTTCTTCTACGACCATGAGTAGAGCAGTATAGTGTCAGTGTTCACCTTACAAAGAAAGTGTAACCAAGAGTAAGCAAGTGTAACTTAAGTCTGGTGCATCGACACCAACCTGACAAACGCACATATTCCGTGTGCAATCAAAGTGCTATTTTTATTGTGTTATTAAACAAGGCATATGTTCTTAAAATAGTCATAGAAAGGAATAAGGAAATGTTTAGCACCAATGAGCTCAATGTTAAACACCTACAGGCGAAGTAGTAATGCCCACACGTGACTAAAAATCTCGTAATATAATCATAACGATCATGCAAAACAGTTTGTGTAAAGACACAAATTCAATAAAGCAAGCAATTACTCTATCAACAACAATATAGAGTCAATTTCAATGTTTTATTTTAAATAAATTTACCAGGAGAGACTTGGCACGAACAGGAGGACTGTTCTCCCGCTCGTCGCCATTGTCTTGTCAGTAAGAGCTTGGCGGGCGTAGGATGTGCATGCATGTCGCGTCGCGGGAGTCTTCAACGTTTGTCTCAACCACTTCACTGCAATAGTCATCTTGTAACACCAGAACCTTTGCATATTTTTCACCCCCGTGATTGCCATCCACTCCGGGTCTACTCGCGGCCCCCGGAGTTTCTTTTTCTGTAAATATTCACGTGTAACAATTCGTCTATCAACCGCACATAGGCTAATGACCGGCCTTAGGCTTCAGCACATTCGTTCATGTATAGTGCTTTCAGTGTAAATACAATGAGTCACAACAGATCACGTGTGTATCATTTCGCTTCACGAAAGTTTCAGGAGCCCAGCCTTCTCTGGAGCAACCCAGGCATATATTGTATTTTTGAATGTTTTGTATTGTGCTTCTTAAAGTTGACGCGGGTGGGGTTTGAGGTTAGGTGTTAAATTCCACCATATAGCTCCGGTAAAATACAGTTAAGTCCTCCTGCGCGACAGTGCCAAGTGCGGAGTACGTGCCCAGTAGCGCCAGCTTGTTAATGGAGAACGGGCATTCGAAAAGAGACTCTAACTTACGGGGCCATGTGGCCGACAACCGTGGTGTTGTAATGAACACTCCCCGCTCGTTGTCATTGGTAGTTATGCAGGGGAATCTTTTGGTGTTACCCACGCCAGTAACACAGAACAAAGCACCAAGAAAAAACACCCTACGAAATACACTGGGAAAGTGCAGGTTATAGTGTCCCGCGCCCTGAAGGCCGTGAAGCGGAAAGCAAGGGTCCTGGCTGGCTGTGGTGGGGTGGGGTGGGGAGGGGCGGTGTGTGCGCCCGGTCCTCTCCCTCGTGCAACGCTGGTGTCGGGCTGACACCCATGTCGTACTGACTGGCAGCCTGCGACAGGCTGGAAGGCATTTGGCTGTTGTCCCCACCAGATGGCAACTGGGCAGAGGCTTCACTCGTGGGGCCTGTCGTGAACAGGCGGGCCTGTTACTGCAATCTCCAGCACAGCGCTGTCGGGGCGGGGTCGGGTCGGTAGGTGGCGTTTCGACGTCGGATGTCGAGGCACGTACGACTCCGTCGGTGGGCAGTGGTTCTCGCTCCATGACTCCTTGGTTGCTTCCTGGTCCTGAGAGCGTGCTGGCCCTTCCTCAGTGGCGTCGACCGTTTCTCTGTGTCGGCTTCCTTCCGTTGCCACAGTCGGCGGTGTCCGATTCACGGAGTAGTCTTATGAACCCAGTGGGGGTACCGTCTCCTGCACGCGGTGTGTCAGGGGGTGCTGTACCCTGTGGGTCTGCTGTGGGTGGCGTGGTGGCGCAGGGTGCCCCGACGTCTATGCCATGTGCAGCGCACAGGTCATCTCTGTGTATCTTGGTCACCCGACCATTGTGACGTCTCACGAGGTAGATGGTTCTGCCACAGGCTCACACAACCCGGTGGGGTCCACTCCACTTCGCTGCGAAGCCTGCACAGTAGTCCCGCTTGCATGCTGAGGTAGGATGTACTTTGATGTACATGCGCTGCCCTGGCTGGAGTTGTTCGGGGGGAGGCTTTCCTGTGGTTTTGAGCCACTGTTGCATGTAGCGCTGTTGGTTGGCCCACATCGCCGCGTGTTACTCCTGCCATCTCTCTGTTCTTTCTTCAGGACTTATGGGCTCTTTTTCATTGACTGCTGATCAATGGTACTCCCCTGGAAGTCTCAGGTTGCACCCCAGTAGGGCCGCTAATAATAAAAATTAATTTATGAACACAGATTCCCAGACTTCTCTTTCCATTCTTCAATGTGCGTGTTCGAACGTTGGTATTAGGTGAAGGTAAGAAGAAGAATTGTCGCTTATTTCGGGCATCATCGGCGAGAATAAGGTTCTAGTTGTTTAATATGGGAGTTAGGTCTTTATCTTTACATGCTCCCTGATTCTACTGACTCAGCACTGCATTTCCATGCGACACTCCAGCTAACGAACCTAGATGTACTTCAACCTTTCAGATGTCTGACCATTGCATTTGTGATTCAAGGAAATTTATGTTAGTTTTATGTGTGGTTTATTATTATTTTAGTTTGTATAAGTCAATGTCTTCAAACACAAAGCTCACCAAAAATTTTTTCTTAGCTGCAACAAACTAGGACAAACTTAAAAATCGCACACTAACATTTGTGATAGTACCATAGAGAAAATGTACCTATTGTTATGTCAGAATTTATCTGGGGTATTGGTGGTGCAAATCAAGCACGTCAAATATTTGTTATCCCAAAAAAACTATTTGTTTTATTCTTGTTATTGAAGAAATATACATACTTGAATCGAGACACTTGATGGATGAAAGCTTCAACATATTAACATCTGCGACTCACCCAGTTGTTAGTATATGATGTTGGCTGGCAATGTTTTTCTATATCCTCCAGTTTTCAAATGTTGGCGCATCCTTACACAACACGGTCCATGAGTACTAAAAAAAATTAATTTCAACACTAGTGGTGTTGTGGTTGGCACATTGGCTGGAGCACTAGCCTCTCACCAAAGTGATTCGGATTCGATTCCCGGCTGTGTCGGTCCCCGAATTTTCGAATGTGGGAATCGTGCCGGACAATGTCTCTGACCGGTGATTTTTCTCGGGGATCTCCCATATCTCCATCCCTTCATTCAGGTGCTGCTCCATACTCACATCATGACACTCCTCACCAGCACCTGATACCTAGACTGTGCTGACCAAAATCTCTTCACTTCACTTAAACACAAACCTAAATTCTATTTACTCTAGTTATATTACAATGAATGTGTACATATTTTTCTCAACTATTACAGCAAGTATTATTATGACACCTTTACGCACTGTTCATGTTGAAAAGTAGTTTCCAAACTGGCAGTAAGTCAGCCTATTTTGTTGTGTGTTGTGTTTGTTGGTAGTTGTGGCTGCTGAAAGGAGACATAGTGTTCTCCTTCTCTCTCTCCTTACTGCTGGTGTTGGTGGTGGAATATCCTGCCCGATACCTGGACAGGATACCCTTACCCAGACATGGCAGCACCAGGAGGACTAACGATGTATAGTTTTGTGTTGTATTTGTTGACAGTTGTGGCTGCTGATGGGAGACATGGTGTTCTCATTCTCTCTATCCTTACTGCTGGTGTTGGTGGTGGAATATCCTGCCCGATACCTGGAGAGGATCCTCTTCCCTAGACATAATAAACACCAGGAGGAGCATCAGGGATGTCCTGCAGCAGCTTGATGCACTCTTGGCAACATCTACACCAGCTCGTCTTTATCCCAATCAGCATATGAAGAGGATGTCTAGCTGCAGCTCTTCTATCACCTTCCCCGTGACATGCCATATCACCTCTTTGAGCCAGTGCCACTAATATTAAACCATTTTCCATGTTATGTACATAAACTAACCCCAGACTTTATTTATACAGTGAAATTGCAGAAATGTAATGTACCAAAAAGTTCCTGGCACTACCGTGGAATGGTTGTGCATTTCTCTCGAGGAGAAACAACCTAAAATACGGTCGTCTGGGTCGAGTCTGTTGTAGCTTAAACACTAAGAGACACTAGCTCAATTTTTGTACAAAACAATAATAAAACACGCCACTATTGTTATATTAGTGATTATTTTTGCTCAAGAGCTCTAATTTTACCTTCATTAGTTCCTACTTTCACAAAGAAAAAAAAATTTGATGTGTTTACTATTTTTTTAATTTGTTCATCTGTTATCTTCGTATTAATGAAACTCAAAAAGGACCACATTGGTAGATTTTTTATTTCGTGTTGTTCCTTAAATTCTGCAGAGAATATTTTCGTGTATCTGGTTTCCTGTGCTGGAACATCTCACAGTGCCTTTCACCAACGGTGAGGGTTGTGCAGACGTAATAAGTTAAGATGATCCATGTTATGCAGCGGTACACAACAAGCCACTACATCCTGAAGAAAATATGAAAGTACTTTAACGCTATTGAAGTAAAATGTGGGCGAAAAGGTAGAACAATGACCAACTCATGACGCCCTAATCACATTTTGTTGGTCTCGTGCGACCAGCCATCATAGACCTTTATTTGCAACAAAAACAATTGCACACAGAAACAGAAACAGCATAGATTATATCATCATACAAATATGTCCGTATTCACAGACACTCGGAACAGCTGAAGGACAGAATTATCTTTAGATTACAAGTGAAGTTAAATAAACCAACACTTCCCTATAATCTAGTGATACATTCTAAAAAAAAAAAATCCAGGCAGACTAACACATGTTGATTCCCTCAATACAATTATAGTGTTTAACAGAAGGCAGGGACTTAATCAATACATCTGCCAACATTTTACCTGTAGGCATGTACTTAATAGTCAACTCATTGTTTCTGACAATTTCCCTAATATAATGATACTTCATGTCAATGTGTTTTGTTCTGTTATGGAACATAGGACTGTACATAAGTTTCTGGGCACTTTGGTTGTCGTTGTACAGTTCAGTTGGGTAGTCAAAGTCAACGAGCTCCATGAGCAACCCTCTCAGAAATGTAACTTCCTTAGCAACATGAGCAATTGCTATGTATTCTGCATCTGTACTGCTAAGAGCAACACACCGTTGTTTCTTCGCCTCCCAGGACACAGGCCCCTTGGCCAACTTGAAAACATAACCACTGTGTGATTTACAATCAACAGGGTTTTGAGCCCAATCTGCAACAACAAGACCAAAGAGATCACCATCATCTTTAGTGCAACATAAACTTAGGTCCATGTAGCCTCAAGGTATCGCAGTACCCTTTTGGCAGCCTCCCACAGTGTTCCATCTTATAATTACAGTTGAACTGGCTGAGGTAGCTGGCAGCATAAGCAATATCAGGCCTGCTGGTGACTGCTAAACATGAGACAACCAACGAGTGATTGGTATGGAACATTGGGAGACTCCTCATTACTAGATATACCCAGCTTACAATTAACCTCCAAAGGAGTACTAACAGCCTTTGCATCCATAATGTTAAATTTCTCTAGCACTTCTTGAATGAACTGCTTCTGGTGAATTTTCAAATAATGTTCACTTCTTTCAAAATTTATCCCTAGACAGAATTTAACCTCTCCTAAGTCCTTAACACTGAACTTCTTAGATAGCTGTTCCTTCAGTGTGCACTTCTCTACTACATCATTAGAAAAAATCAAGAAATCATCAACATACAATGCAATTATGGTGCAAGAGTCACCACCTCTCTTGTAATAAATACAGGGGTCAAAATTTGACTTTACAAAGCCTAGTCCTAACAATACAGTTTCAACCTTTTCATGCCACACCCTAGAGGCTTGTTAAAGACCACTGATGGCTCTCTTCAAAAGACAGACCTTATACATATTACTTAAATTAACAAAACCTTCAGGCTGACTCACATAAACAATTTCTGACAATTTGCCATGCAGAAATGCAGTGTCGACATCCAGGTGCTCAATACTTAGATCTAGATTAACAGACAATGCTAACAACAATCTCAGATATGTTTTTGAAATTACAGGAGAAAATGTTTCCAAAAATCAATTCCTTACTGCTGTGTGAAACCCTTAGCAACAAGCCTAGCTTTATACCTTTTCTCTGAATTGGGGTTATGTTTAATTTTGTATATCCATTTACGCTGCACAACATTACAGTTTGGTGGTCTATTAACTAACACCCATGTATTGTGTTCTGCCAAAGCACTTAAACTCATATTGCATTGCAGCATATCACTTATCACTTTCACTGCATTTGATAGCCTCAGAATAAGAAGATGGCTCACCACTTGCTCATAAGTAACTAACGTGATCAGGGAATACCTTGGGCTCACGTTGTCGTCTCGGATACCTTGGTTCTGAAGCCGGGTTGTCAACCTCTCTGGTATCTCCAATACTGACTTCTAAGATGTTATCTCCTTGACTGGTGAAGAAATGTCATTATCCTCAAAACCATGAAAGTCAGGAGACTCCGAGGAGCATGAAGGCTGGTTGTTATCATCAACAATATCTTTCAAAGGAACTTCAGGAAGCTGTGGTGTTGCAGGAATTGGATCTTGTGACATATTTCTCAGACAGTCTGATTCCAGGAACTCCACATCAGTGGCAACGACAACCTTTCCAGGTTTCTTAGGGTCATAAAGTCGATAACCTTAGGTCCCTTCTGGGTAGCCAACCATTATGTATTCTTGAGACCTGGGATCCCATTTTGTTCTCATGTGTTTTAGAGTTGGAGCCTTGAAGCCAAAAACTCTGAGTTCAAGTCCACTTTTAAACCTGTCCAGGCTTCCTCTGGCATTGCCCCTATTACAGCTGCAGTTAGGGAACGGTTTTTCAAGTAAATGGCAGTCATAACAGCCTCGCCCCAAAACCTTCTACTGAGTCCAGCGTCCAATAACATGCAGGGGGTTTTCCCTACTATTGTTCTATTCATCGATGCCGCTGGTCGGCTGGATTTCTGAGGGATCTCCCGTTTTCCCCGCTCTTATCATTACAGCGCTACTCCATACTCACCTCACATCAACCCTCACCAACACTAATGACCTAGATGTTAAGCGCTGATCAGCATGCCGAGTATTGTGGTGATTGGTGCGGCCCTACAACACTAGAAAGGAACAGTAGTCGAGGCGCGCGGAAAGAAGACATTCTAAACATGTCGACTTCGAACATGTTCCGAGCATGTACAGCTATTTGGGTGCTGAAGTTGTTCTTGGAAATCACCACTGCCTCTTCGATCTAAACTAGTTGTGTAACTATAATCTAAAATAAATTTTTTTACTCGTTGCTTTGGTTGACTCTTTGAGGTGTTTGACAGAAAAAGATATATTTAGTAGTAATGTGAAGAAAGCGAACAAGAAGAAAGTTACAAAATATTTACAGAAACTCGAAATTATGTATCGTTCTTACAATCCCTCGCAGATATAAACAGATACTCCAATTTAAGAGTGTCCAAACACGCCCCCTACCCTTATTCCATGTGCCGTACTGCCGATTACTCCCGAGGAAACCCAATCGCTGCCCAGCGCAGAGAAAAGGGGGCGGGAACATGTGTGTTTTTCTTCAGTGTATTTGAAGGTTTCAGTGTTTTGTTTTATGGCTTTATAGTGATGCGGACCATTCCGCTACCCCTTCCCTAAGCAAGTCCGTCATTCGCAACATGCCACCTTTACAGAAGAGTGTTCCATTCGTGTGTTGGGAATGCACCCACCACGTGGCTCACTAAGAGGCGGCGGCATCCCGATGCCACCTCCACTGTGTTGTGATGTGTGAACCGAGATAGTGGCCTAACAAAATAACTATCCATTGGTAGGAATGTGCCCCGTTAGCGAATAAACAACTAATTAGTAATTCTGTAGATGGTGTCCAGTCCTGTGTTCCTAGCTATCTTACGTTAACGTGGGTTTCACCACCACTAGGAATTAATGTAAGACGGCCAGGTGTATCGCTGTTTTGACTCTGTAAGTATTTTTGAGATAAATGTCAGGTTTAACTTAAACTGCTACATAAATGCCGGATGGCGAGATGGACTCGCCCACGTAACCAACCTTGGTCCTTGAAATCCCTAAGTCGCAATTGTTTTGTAATGTCTTTTAATTACCAGCATGTGTTTAAGCGAAGTGCCAGCAAGCAAAATAACTTAATTTAAATGTTAAAAGGAATTCCTGTTACGTCATATAATATTTTTTCAACTCTAGTGCACTTTTTCAAAATCACATGATAAAAATATTTGAACTTTCCATAAACCATTTTTCGGACTCTAACCAGAAAGTCTATAATTTTAGAGGATTCTGGACACATGCCTGCTTGTAATTATGTATGTTTTGTGTTTCAACTAGCTTTTCCCGCTACCGGCAGGGCCGCTGCCTGGTCGGCGCCTAAGGGCTCGTCAGTTTGTGGTTCGCTGCGTTACAAGGCAGTCGACTCACGTCACTCCGGGCTCTTCACCTTTCTTTGTCGCAACATTTAGTGTATCAATACTCATCTCTTTTAATTCAACTGGAACAATTTTCTACGTATTTTATCAGCGCAGAGAAACCTGTCAACTCCTGCCACTCTCTACGACCAGAGGCTTAGCTTCGATTATTTTGCTTTGCGCCCATGTGGCCGTTTACAGCATAGCCTACCGGACGGGCTTAGGATTCGGAGTCGCTTCATCAACCACCATTTTGAATGTATGCATGAAATAACGTTTGTTTCGATAATAAGTGCATTCCCAGGATATTTGTGTACGATTATTAACTAGCCACTTCACTGCCTTAAAGGAATGGGCCCCACATTCCTATTCACCTACGTAAGGCGACTGCGCTTCAGTTAAGTTTGTACTTTATTGTGTTCTTCGGACATGGGGACCGCCTAGAGTCCTCTGTGTAGGGCTTTTAAGACGTGGAGTGGGAGGATATGATTACACCATGGCCGTCGGCCACGTGACACTGAGATCCAGCGATCGAGTACTCGTCCTCTCCTGACGAGCTGGCATCACCAGGTAAGTGATTTCCTGCATGCCGCTGGGGTGTGTGACTACACAGCACTACACTGGAATTATCTGGCCAAATCATATCCTCGCTGCACCTCCGGGTCCCGTAAATTTGTCGCCCAACTTTTTGGTGTTAACCAGGATGCTTTTTGTGTATATCAAGACTGCAGTGCAGTGTATAGGCGTATATATGGAATTTCCACGCCAAGCAACAATGTGGACCCCATTATGTGGGGCACAGAGCAACACGTGAGCAGAGTCGGATATCTTGTGTTCGCATTCCAGTGCACACACCCACTCACCCCCGTCCTTGCAGGAGGTGGCAGCGCACATGCCAAGGACTGCTCGCAGTACTGACACTGCAAGGTGGCTACCTGACTAGCGTGGCAGCATGGACATCGACACTCTGTGGTGGTGTCTCCCATCACTGCGAATCCCGTGTCTTGATGTTGGACCATCACTGGAGGTTTCGTGCTGTCCTGTACTTGTGGTGGTTAAGGTGAGTTCTCGCCTTGGAGTAATCCAAGTGCGAATAGTGCATCTAACTGTTTGAGGTGTCGGAGTGGTGCCACACTCTATTATCCGAAGGGAGTAACCGCAAACACACTATCAGGGGTGTTGATGTTGCTCCAGGGCTCGTGAGTATTGGTAGGCACTACACCAGGATTGGTTCCTCGGCATCTTGTGCTAGCTTTATGCTTCCATGACCCCTCAGCAAAATAACCTCTCACACCCAAGTCAACCTGCAGCATCCTTGTGGTGCCACTGGATCTTAGAACCAATGCAGGCTCTGGCATGCGGGCCGTATGCATCGCGGCTCCTAAGAGCTAGGAAAGGGGTATCTGCCTTGATGGATTCTCCGATAGATGGCAACACGGAGAAACTACTAGGTGGGGTGTTAGACTACCTAGCGCTCAAGCTGTTGGGGCCCAAAAGCCCATGTCTCCACGTGGGAGACGATGAGTAATGGTAATAGACGAACCAGATGCAGTCTGAGGAAACAAGATGCATGACCGAGCCGTGCGGCTGTAAGTAGGGTCCCCCCCCCTGGTGGGTACTCTGCCAAAAGGAGCACCCTGTGCGTTCTTGCAGTATACAGACGATCAGGCTGGAAAACCCACAAAAACCATGAAAATTAGGTAGTACTAGAGGCGACTAGATAGCCCAATGATGAGGTTTTCTCTCATGCCTGGTCTGGGTTGGTCTCATAGTGGTGGTGGTTGTCCGGATGCTGGGCAGATCTGGAGAGGAACCTTCCTCTAAGAAAGGTCGATGAGTAGGCTGCAAAAGTGCCTGGTAGCAGACCATGACAGTCTGTTAGGGGTTAGATAGGCCCTGACTCAAATAAAGAGGCGGCTGAGCTGAAGATCTCAGTCGGGGGGCATGATTTAGGAGCGAGAACCTGGGATTGGTGGCCCTAAGCTCTCTCGCTAGCTACTGTTACTCCTTTGGAAGGTGGATGGAGGCGCAGGTTAGTGTGCCGTCAAAGGGTTCAGTGGTTCCAACTGACTGTTAGCCTAAGTCCATTGCATGGTAGAGTGTGTTCTCACCCCTACTCATGGGGCCGGGCACCAGGATGGCTTCATGCTAAGAGGCACCATTAACAAAGAAAGTCGCGAACGATCGAGAGTAAATGGTATATATATATATATATATATATACATACATAAATATGTCCTGTACTTGTAGTTGTTGCCCAAGTGTCCACTTCGTGCTGCTCACAGTGGCTTCACATGGGTCGCACCGAATAGGTCCCGCGATTTTGCGGACTGTCTCCACAGTTGACATGCATCCTTCGTGGAAGTGCGCGGAGCACTCAGAACACGGCATGGTGTCCTGTCCCTGATGTAAAGAAACAAGGCTGCTACACATGTCACTTTTCAACTCGCCACTGAAATTGAGTCCTTGTTTAAATTGTTGGATTTTCTGAGTGCATGTGCACATAGCTGTGCCCAAAACAGTCCAGTGTCCATATTTACACTTTCCTCATTGCACGCACGCCTGTGCGCTGGCGCCCTCGAACGCTGCCCACAGTGGAACTCGGCGATGGTCGCTGAAGGGATCGTGTGGAAGTCACTTCGGTTGCAGCAACTTCACGGGGCAGAGACGTTTTACCGGTTGGTCAGGTAAATGTTCCAAGCACTGAACAGCCTCCCTTAACAGGCTATCGATCGCCGGAGCTACCTCCCTCCCACACCAGGCCAAGGAGAGCCCCCTCTGCGGCCTATCGATCGCCAGAGCTACCTCCTTCCCACGCCATGCCAAAGGAGCCTGCTGCATCGCGAGAGGCCGGTAACCTCATGGAGAACAGCTGATCGCTCACACCATGTGTGTTTGCCGCATCATGGCCTACAACAGTGGGTGTAGGACCATCGGCAATGTTTGTAGACAGTTCATGGAACCTTTGCCTGACCAACCAGTAAAACATCTCTGCTGCGTGAAGTCGCTGCCACCGAAGTGGCTTCCACACGACCACTTCAGTGTCAACCGCGGAGTTCCGCGCATGGACGTGCGTGCAATGTGGAAAGTGGAAATATGAACACAGGACTGTTCCGGGCACAGCTATGTGCACATGCACTCAGAAAATCCGACCATTTAAACTAGGACTTAAGATCAGTGGCGAATTGAAAAGTGATGTGAGCAGCAGCCTTGTTTGTTTACATCAGGTACAGGACACTGTACCATGTACCGAGTGCTCTGCGCATTTCCACGAAGGATGCTTGTCAACTTTGGAGACAGTTTGTATAATCGCGGGACCTTTTTGGTGCGACCATGTGATGCCACAGCGAGCAGCGCGAAGTGGACACTTGTGCAACAACTACAAGTATGGGACAGCACAAAATCTCCAGTGATGGTCCGACATCAAGACACGGGATTCGCAGTGATGGGAGACACCACCACGAAGTGTCGATGTCCGCACTGCCATGCTAGCCAGGTAGCCACCATGCAGTGTCAGTACTGCGAGCAGGCTGCGCACGCAGATTGCCTTGTAATCGAAGAGCTTAGGATACTAGTCAGAACCAGGTTCCTGTTTTTCAGCTACATTGCTGCCACATAGCCCCATCAGCCAATGAGTAGTGACCAATCCCTTTCAGTGACCTTCAAACTTACCACAGACATGATGCCACAAACCACCGTCAACTTGATCCAGAGTATCTTATTGTCACCCATGTTTACGTGCGCACCAGGAGCATGCGTAACTCAGCACGGAGCAGAAATGTACCTGGTAAGCCCACCTGTTGTGTCGATCCCACAGAAATTTCATACACTGCCAACTTTCGCGAGGCTACCTAGTGAAGACACAAGAGCTTTCCTAGAGGATTGCACCAGCCAGCTATGTCGGTATGGCATGAGCGAGGAAGAGTGGTCACAGTGCATTGGAAGGCAGCTGACAGGGCAAGCGAGAAAATGGTGATCCAGGATGACACGGTACGGGATGCCATAGGACAAGTTCCGCGGGTAATTTATCATTCATTACAGAGAAGCATTCATGTCACTGAGAGTGCAGAGTCGCCTTGCGGTGGAACCTCAACGGGATGAACCACCGGCAGTGCTCGTGTCAAGAAATTACCATGTGCTCCGAAAATGCCAGCCTCACCTCAGCATGAGCCAGGTACTCTCTGCCATCGCCGAGTCCACGCGCCAGGAGTTCCACGCATCGCTTGTACTTCTGCTGTTATATGAGCCAGACAAGTTTATCAAGGATGTTGTGCTATTCGAGAGGGACACTCTGCAAACCCCCCCGCAATGCACTGCTGGGGCAAACCTGCGAGAACCAACCCAACGACGGTGCAGCCAACTCCATCAACACTCACGTCAGCAGATGGTGAGCAACAATGCCGATGGACTGAAATGCATGAGAGTGACTATGTTAATAAGTGTATTGTGCATGATGTATGGAGACCAAAACACCCCCTGGACTACAGCCAATGCCCTATGACCCCATGTAGGAACTGCCGGGGGAGGAAAATGCAATGGTATAAAGACTGCCCCCAAAGGATCCACCGGCACTAGTTAAGGTGGTAGGCCTGCTCAGTTCCAGTCGGGTAACGTCCGAGTGGGGTAACGGGACCGGACTTCACAGTTAACCCTGGGGCAGATGTAAATCCTATTCAGACTCCACAATGCATTCTACTCCACCAAATCTACAGTAAACACCACCCAGCCATTAAAATTCTCATCAGTGTAAACAATATCCGCTGTTACGCCTTACTAAATACTGCAGCTTCCCATAGTTTTATCCGGCCAGAGTTTGTTTATCCTAAATAAATTTCACCTGTAATTCAACCCATTCACTTAGCAGCTGAATGGACCAAGTGCCAAGCGATAGGCCAAGCCACTATTGTTGTGTTCATAAGAGACATTGAGACCATAACATCAGCTCTCGTCATGCCTGCATTAAGTGAGGAAGCCACCCTGGGCCTACCTTGGTTCACTGAGCAGAACACAGTGGTATAACCCGCGGTAAGACGTATCCACTTCGGCACTATTGAGCGCAGAACAGCGTACATTACAGACATAAAATTTAAAAGCAGTGCACCTGTGGTTCAATTGAATGACATTTCGAACAATGTGCCACTAGCTTACAGAAATTCATTTCTGAGGTTGTTGTATGAGAGGCGCGTAGTTTTTGCTGCTAATGACATCTTGAGGCGAAAAGTTGTCACGGAGCATCGGATCGATTTGACAACAAACAAGCCTATCTACACACCCCCTAAAAGTTACCGGCCACACCAGTCCAAAGTTATCTAAGGACAAATTAAAAAGATATTTGCAGATGGAATAATATATCCAGCTGACAGTCGCTACAATTCACAAATTTACGCTAGCACCTAAGAAAGATGGTACACTGCATTTTTGCATTGATTTGCATCGCATGGACCTCACCACAGAAAATTTGGCACCACCGTACATCAGTGTAAAGAGTGCCCAAACCACCATTCGAAACACTAAAGTGTTCTCGTCCCTCGACTTGCAAGGTGGGTACTGGCAAGTCCCGGTATGGCAGACGACTGCGAGAAAACAGCATTCAGGGCCCCCGACGGAAGCCAGTATCAGTCCTATGCTGTGCTGTTCGGCCTTAAGGGAGCACCCACTACGTTCCAAACAATGATGGTAAAGGTGTTAGGTTGACTGACCGGTGAATTCATGTTAGCATACCTGGACGACATGCTAATCTGGTCAAAATACATGTGAAGAGCACCTCATTCACTTGCTACTAGTACTCGAGCGACTGGCCATCAATGGGCTGAACTGCTCGATCCAGAAGTGTCACATCGGGAAATCAAACATTAAATTTTTGGGCCACACGGTGAGCGAGAAAGGTATCGAGCCCAATGCCGAACATCTGTGTCAAGTTGAAGAATGCTAGCCCCATACCACGTGCAAATAACTGCGCAAGTTTTTCGGTCTCATTAAATGGTCATGCGGACACAATCAGAACTTTGCAACCATCACAGCACAGCTATCTGCTCTATTGTCACCACAGAAACTGTACAAATGGACCGTGGAAGCCGGACAATCATTCCGAGACACCAAAGCAGCGTTCGCCCAGTGCGAAGCCCTAACGCACTACGACTGTCAGCGCCAGCTGTACTTCCACACCGATGTAAGCCAGGAAGAGGTCGGTGCAGTGTTGTACCAGTACGGTGACCAAGGGTAGAAGAGTGTGATCGAATACGCGAGTGTAAAATTTGGCCCTACGGAACGGAGATATCACGCAAATGAGCAGGTGTGGTTGGCTGTTGTTTGGGCAGTGAAGCGCTATGTGCATTCTTAGAATACCAGTGATTCATCTTATGCACAGACAACAGGTGCCTTGTATTGCTGCAGTGCATGCGCGAGTCACGCAGCAAACTTGCGAGATGGTCCATGACCCTGCAGGGATACGACTTCGAAGTCGAGCACGTCGCGGGAAACAATAATCAGCTGGCCGACACACTGCCTCCTGCACCGTGCATTGAAATAATCTTAAGTGACGAGACTGAGTGGGAGGCCCTCCTGCTGCCCGACCATCAATCAGGAGAAGCGCAACTGTACCAACTGGTAGCAGAACCCGGAGAGGTAAACATCAACCGAGTATACGATCTAGTCGTAGCGGCGCAACATGACAGCGCTATCTGCCGTGGCAAGCGGGAAGAATGTGTAAATGCCGTGGTGAGCCACTGGCGAGTAGTGGATGACAAACTAGAATCACACCCTACTTCGCAGGACAGGCCGCAGAAGCTGTTTATGCCCCCAGGTGAGTGGGACAATGTTTTGAGCAATGCGCACTTTGGCCAATTCCAGGACACCCTGGGGCGTGCCAGACCACCCGGAATATTAAGCATCTGTTCTGCTGGCCAGAGGTGAACCAAGCAGCGCAGCGCTACATTAGTTTTTGTGAACAGTAAAAAAAATTCATGTCACGAAGGGCCGATGGCGAACAACAACAGTCACGAATGCAAGAGCGCCAATTTGAAACCATTGCGCTAGACCTCGTGGGCTCCTACCCCCGCACCACAGGCGGGAAATGGTTCATCCTCGTCGTGACTGACATGTTTTATGTATGGATTGAAACATACGCTGTAACCAGTACGCGAGTCAACATGCTCATTCGCATCCTCAATACAGAATTCGATACCAGATGCAATGCAACTACCCGAAGGTAATGCTAATACACAACGGGTCTCAATTCACAGGAAGGAAATGGAGAGACACATGTGATAGGTGGGGTGTCCAACACTACACTACCCCAGAGTACCACCCACATGCAAACCCTACGGAGTGCAATAACCAGCATCTCGAGACACAACTCCGGCTCCGTGTGGGTAAGGAGTACAAGACATGGCCAGAACACCTGCCCACAGCACTGTTGAACCTCAGGCACAGGGTCAATGGCACGATAGGCCAGTCACCTGCTGCAGCCCTCCTGGGGTGTAACCTGAAATTAACTGGAGAGTACCACTGCCCAATGACAGACGAAGAGGAGGCTGTTAGCCCGAAAGAAAGAGTGCAAAAATTACATGATAGACTCGCGGATCCTGAAAACCCGCCAATTTTGCTAGTGTTTTGTCTTGTTTACGTAGGCATCCCGGTGCCCGATAAGCTTGGCGAGTGTCTTGTGTGAGCGTAGATGTGTGGGGTATGCCTAAAGAGTCCCCTGCACATTTAAGATGCCGAGTGGAAGGAAATTAAATCAGCTAACGCCGTGTTCGTCGGTCACACGATCCATGCTCTCCGAATGCCTCTCTGTTGAGCTGGCGTTACCGGGCAACCAGTCCTATGCACACCACTGCCATGCAGGATAGTTCTCATTTAGTTTACTACAGCTATTTCTTCATCTAACACAAAAACACCCACTCGCATAAAATTTACCTTATTACAATGAAAATTCTTACACTGCCAGATGTAAGCAAGGCAAATATTCCACTAAATGACTACTAGTGCCGGGCTGTTTGCTGAACTACCGGCGACAAAAAAGGAGTAACTTTCTCCTGCTGGAAAGCACTACATGTGTCAAGACCTCCCATTCATAGACTGAGACCAGTAATAAAGTACAGCAATAACAAATCTCCGTCAGCGAGATAAAACAGAACAAAAATGGGTGCACAGACGTCTTCTTCACAACAACTACCGATTGTACCATGTAAACTAGCGTGGCCAAAATGGGTGTGAGGAGGACAGCATGTCGGAACTCCCGAGTAGGGTAGAGCTCCAGACACTGACGCGGACCAAGCCGTACGCCCTCGGAACAGCCTGTCGTGTGCACCAAGCATCCAGGAACACACCTGACAAGCAGTACTGTGGGCGCATATGGGAATGTGCCCAATAGCGTGGTCACAAGAGGCCACGGCATCTCGACGCCGCCCCCGTAGTCGAACGCAATGTCCAGCTGTAGACAAAATTCCCTTAATCTCTAGCCATTGCTAGGAATACGCCCCATCAAACCTAAATGCCAAAAACACGCCGTGAACCACGGACTGTCAGTGCAGGTGTTCTGTGTAAGTGAGGGCAACTGGGACACTTGTGCAGTGTAGTAAAGAAACGTACTATGCCAGTGGTAACCTTGTTTCCCAAAAATTAGCCCCCTGGGAGCCGATTAAATATCACCACTTGCGTTTTGCACCGACGCAGCGCAACGCAAGAAAATCTGCTCTGCACCTGCACCTCGAGTCGTAGTTGGAATTAAATATACTCGGAAACGCAAGACGCAAGAGGCGGAGCCTATTTTGGCTCGGCGCAACTGCCACCCCTCTCTAACTTACACAAGCCAATCAGAAAATTTGTAACATCACTCTCACTGCCATGTTGACGACAAAAACTGCCTGTATACCCACGTGCTTACATGCAGATGTAGCTTCCATGTAGCAGTGAACATTTCTCGCGCTAAAAATAATGTTTTGGTTATATTTTTCGTAAC
>PNEQ01001886.1:0-52688 GCA_003012365.1 Medauroidea extradentata | reverse complement strand
CCTTGAAAATGTAAATTTTGGTACACGGTACCGGCCATTTTGTTCTGTAAAATCAAAATGAGGGCAGATAAAAATCAATAACTTTGGGTTTGCACTGTTGAAATATGTACATTATGTGTGACAAAATTTCAAATTTTTTCAAAATGGGTCAGCAACCAAAATAATTGAAATTGGGTGATTTTCCATGGAATGACCCGCCCGACACTACCACCCACGCCGAATGAGAAACGCTCTGTCGTCTTCATCACATTCCAGCACGTCCCTGTATGTGCCTCCAAGCGGGTGAACTCTGACCCGCCTGCCAGATAAATCCATCCCAACACAGGCTAGCTCAGAGCTTACTTGAAATTTTAAGAACCAGCACTTCTCTGTACGTGCCTCCAAGCAAGAGAACTATGACCAGCCTGCCAGATAAATCCCATTCCAGGAGAGGCAAGCTAAGAGGCTACTTGAGATTTTCTATCACCAAACAAGGCAAAATATAAGAAAAGTTTACTTAGAAAAATTGTTTGAAATTAAATTAGCTTTAAAACGAGTCCAAACATGACATGAATCAGATAAAATTGACACGTAAAATTTAATACTTTCTCTTGCCGTAACAGTTAAATTTTTAATTTTGAAAAACATTTTAATGTTAATTTCTCTACTAGCATCCCCAATTATTATGTTGGATCCCACTGAATATATCCTTATATGTACCTGGTTAAGGTGGCCTACTTAAATTGTTATAAACAACAACAAAAAATATTAATTAAGACAAAAAATAAAATTGAAATTACTATATGATAAGAGGCCAAGTAAGTGCTACGTGCCAGTGCATGTCACAAGGTAGTTTCACAAGGACTCTTTTCATCTATCTTTCACGGGGAAAGAGATTAATAAGCTACGAATCACATATCTTCTAACTCAAAAAATACTACACAAAGTCATTACAACCCCAAAAAACGACACAAAAACTCGCTTTCACGAGGCACGCACAAGCAGTAAAAACACAATTAAAACATGGAACCTGACATAAACAAGCAGACAACCACGTTTGTGAATAGTCTACGACGTTTGCTTTAGATGCCCTTGTTAATTCTGTGGTGGTACAATGCGTTTTCAATAATGAATTCTTGGTTTTAAATGTAATCTGGACATTGTTGCAAGACAAAAGAAACTTGGTGGGTTACTGCACAAGTATTTCTCAATTTCAATTTTTTTTTCAAAGTGATTCAAATAGTATTTTCTAATCAAATACTAAGTTATTCGCGAATAATTTGTTGGTTTTGAATATTTGCAGACCCCTACTATCTGATCGGAGAAATACATTATAAAAATGTGTGTATTTATGTGTGTGTGTGTTAGTAGAAAAGAAAAAATACAGGTACGGAAGAAAATTTTGCTACAGAGCACCAAAATTACAAAAAGGAAATAGCCTGCGCCTGTAAATTGCACAACTTTCAGAGGCCAATAGTTCAATTGAAGTAAACATCATTTTGAAAACTTCTTCACACAAGTCAAACTTAAAAGATGATCCACGATAGGTGTATATAATTGAATTGGGAACAATAATTACAGGAGTTGAAGCTCTCTCTCTTCCCCCCCCCCCTCTCTCTCTCTCTCTCTATATATATATATATATATATATATATATATATATATTTTATTTTTTTATTTTTGTAGATTGTTACCTTGCGAGTACTCTCAGAACATTCTGGTGGTGATGTAGAAGCCACCTTTTCAGCAACTCCATCCATCTTCTGTAGAAGTGTTGTCATACGAAGTTCAACAGCTTCAATTTGTGTTGTTTCAAACAGGGCTACCTTAGCAGCCAAAGTTTGTGCCACTTCTGAGAGACTTTTATTCTGCATGTCCTTGGAGAGGCGAGCCTGCAAGTACATTCAATATATGTAGTACTGTGACAGTGAAAGTTCGTCATAAAGAGTATGTATGTTTTATAACATCATCTGCCCTATAACAACAACTTTATAATGCACCATCCCTCCTTAGCACATGTAAAATTATTTTCATATAACAACAATATGCTATAAAGACAGTTTTTGTTGCAACTTACAGTTGTTATATTGATACCACTGTATGTTTTTGTAAAAAAATTTATTCACTCAAACACACACAGAGTACATATAATACTTATTGCTCTAAAAATAAGCTGCGATAAACTTGAATAAACACTGTATAAGCCTTGGAAGAAAAACATTACAAGTTTTGTCTTACTAAAAATTAATTGGTACTTTACTTACTGTAGAAGTAAACTGTGTGGAGAAGCTAAAATACATAATTTCTTATTTGCCTCCTACAAAACAGATATTCCTTCTTTAATTAAAAATAAACGCATATGCTCTTCAGTTTCATTTTTAACCTATTGTACCGGTTTTCTGTTTGTAAACATGTGAATATTTTTAGCTGCAGTATGAAATATTGCATTCGCACCATCATAATTTCAACCTTTTTACATTCGACCACAATTTGCACTCGTCCTTGATTTAGTTTACAGGTTATGCTTTTTCTGTAAACCACTGCTTGAAGCTACAATCCCACTAACATTCATTGCATACCTTTACTTCATACTGTTGCTGTTTGGCGTTACCCTTTCATAGTTTGTTAAATTCCATGATGTAAACAACCAGTGCCTAAGCATTTGCGTGTACTGACTTTTTGTCAACTGAAGAAAGAAACTTAAAAGAGAGTTTAATATGTTGTTTGTAAATACCTGTGCTGTTTCTGTGCATATAGTAATGTTGGAAATAATATCTGAAAATTAACTCCAGGCATCATAAGCATCAAGTGGTTGGCTGGGGAATTTTTGTATTGAGTTATGTACATACCATATATACTCGTGTATAGTGTGCCCTTGTGTATAATGCGCACCACGATTTTTGCAACAAATTCCAGGGGAAAAAATTTATGTGCCTTGTAAGAATGTAAAAAATCATGGGAGTAAAAAATTGTGAAGCTGCGCAAGGGAGGCTACGATGGATTTGCTTGGGTGGAAGAGGAGGGAAGGAACCGTGGCTAACAAAGAAAAGAGAGAGGAAAGATGACTCACAGTGGCTAGAGTGTGATAGGCTAAGAGGATGAGGGTGAACGAGGGTAGGGGAGGTGGCTTGTGTCCACAGCTGTCTATAACAGATAGCCGGCCAAGGTTGCTAGCAGCCAGCAGACCGGTGTGTAGTTAGCCCCCCACTTTTAATATTGTAAGATTTTATGTTGGAAATTGTTAGATCAGATTTGATCAATCATAAATTTCGTTTGATCAACATTAGAAATTGGTCAAATTAAAATGTTTTTTTAAAGTGTGAAGTTAGCCCCCCCACTTTTCATATTGCTAAATTTTATAATGACATTCGTTAGAGCATCGTTAGATCATATTTGATCACCCTTAAAATATGTTAAATCAACATTAGAAATTGGTTAAAATAATTTTTGAAAAATGCGAACTTAGCTCCCCACTTTTCGTATCGTAACATTTTATGACGACATTCGTCAGATCATCGTTAGATCAGAATTGATCAACCTTAAAATTAGTTTGATCAACATTAGAAATTGGTTAAAATAATTTTAAAAAATGCGAAGTTAACCCCCCACTTTTCGTATTGTAACATTTTATGACGACATTCGTTAGATCATCGTTAGATCAGATTTGATCAACCTTAAAATTTGTTTGATCAACATTAGAAATTAATGTAATGTAATTAATTTTTTGGAAAGTGTGAAGTTAGCCCCCTCCCCACTTTTCGAATTGTAAAATTTTATGTCCGCATTTGTCAGATTATCGTTAGATCAGATTTGATCAACCATAAATATTGTTTGATCAACATTAGAAATTGGTCAAAATAATTTTTGAAACATGTGAAGTTAGCCCTCCCCCCACACACTTTTCGTATTGTAAAATTTTATGACGGCATTCGTTAGATCTTCATTAGGTCATATTTGATCAACCATAAATTTCGTTTGATCAACATTAGAACTTGGTTAGTTCAGATTTGATCCATCAAAAAATTCATTTGATCAACACTAGAAATATTTGTCTAATTCATTATTTTGGAAAAGAGCTAAGTAAGAAATGTACCCCTCCCCTTCCAGGCCAAAAAGTTTCGTATTGTAACATTTTATGACGGCAATAGTTAGATCAGATTTGATCAAGCATAAAATTCATTTGATCAACCTTAAAAAATCTTTTGATCGACAATATTAATTGGTCAAATTAATATCCGATAAGTGCGAAGTTAGCCCCCCCCACTTTTCGTATTGTAAAATTATATGACGGTAGTCATTGATATTCGTTATATCAGATTTGACCAATCATAAAATTCATTCTATCCAGAAAACATATCGTATTGTAAAATTTTATGACTACATACTTTAAACCTTTAGGTCAGATTTGATCAACCATAAAATTTGTTCGATAAACATTGGAAATTTGTGTAATTAATTAATATTTCAAAAGTGCGGTAATTAATTAATATTTCAAAAGTGCGAAGTTTGCACCACACCCCCGGCCAAAACATTTCGTATTGCGCAATTTTATGACGGCATTAGTTGGATCATCGTTACATCAGATTTTATCAACTATAAAATTTGTTTGATCAACATTAGAAATTGGTAAACATTTTTAAATGCAGAGTTATAGGACTCTCCCCCTCCCCACACACACACACACACACTTATCGTATTGTAGAATTGTATGAGGGCATTCGTCAGATCTTCGTTAAATCAGACCAGGTCAGTCATAAAATTTGTTTGATCAACATTAAAATTTCCCTTAATTAATTTCTGAAAATTGTGAATTTTGCCCACCTACTTTTCGTATTGTTTGGTTTTACTATTGCAATCTTTGGATCGGACTTAATTCATTATAAATTTTGTTTGATGAACAATAGAAAATTTTAATATTAAATAATTTAAAAACAAGTGCGAAGTTGCACCTCTCTCGCCACTTTATGAATTATACGTTAGATTTCATTTTATGAACTGTAATATTTGTTTGGTCAGCATCAGAAATTGGCCAAATAAAATTTTTAAGAAGTGGGAAGCGAAATTATCCATTTCCCCCACTTCCGAAACGTTTTGTACTGCAGCATTTTTATGGCATTTGTTAAGTCATACTTAATTAGATCAGATTTGAATAGCCATAAAACTCGTTTGATCAACATTATAAACTGGTCAATTTAGTTAATATTAAAATGTGCCTACTACCTACTTTTCGTATTGTAATTTTTATTCGTAGCAATTGTTAGAGCATAATTGAGGACTTAACATTCAAAAGGGACTAAGTACCATTTTCAACAAAAATGTGTTAGGTACCTAGAAAGGTGTCAAAACATTAGTTCGAAGACATACCTAAAGTGCTATTTTCTAGTGATATTCATACGCGACGTACATGAGCACAATTAGATGGTTGGCGTAACACCAACGCATTATAGTTCATTGAAAAATATATATTGATGTTCATAAGTGTTTTGTATTAATTACGGTTCGATTGCTTCTATTTACTACTTTCCTATTGTAAAAATATGTGAACACATTTGGATAATTCCTTGTTCATTTGTTTGTCGCGATATACTGTTTTCGTCATTATCTCGAAACTTACCTATTGGCACTTAGCCCCTTATGAATGTTAAGTCCTCAATTAGGTCTGATGTAGCATTTTGAAATTCGTAATGTTACGGATTCATTTTTAAATTTCACCTTATGTTTAAGTAACCATAGCTAATTTTTATACACACGTGCATACACACATTTAAAGAGAAATGCTATATTTTAAATAAGCGCCACTACGAGGAAACAGAAACAAACTTAATATTATATTAAACTAATTAATACATGTCTAAATGTATATTACTTGATGAATTTGGTAAATGAGTACAACATTTAATGAATGTATGTAAAAAACTGTAACGGACAATGTCCAAATGTTAAGGGCAGAAACATTAAACAGATGATCAGTACATGTGAATAAGGGATTTCATCAATGCACATGTGATGTGTTTACAATGTCTTTCGATTGCTTCGTTTGTTCATGTAATTTATTTAACTTAGTACCTACGAAATTATTTCATGGATCTTTTTGTCTTATAATAAAATGATCCACATCATTATCATCTTATCTTGACTTACCTTGCACCCGTCAAGTAGGCGTTTAATATAACTGTTTTGCATGCCAAAGTGTTTCCCGCTATTCCGTTTTAATTTTATGGACTTTTTAATGGTTTGTTTACATAATTACTTATGTCACATTGCTTAACCATCAAGAAACACCCAATCGTATTGGCTACCTTTGTAATATATTGTGGTTGATTCACTTGTCAAACAAGTGATATAAAATAAATTCCATTAAAATTAACATAGCAAATATACATATGTGAACTTTTCAAACTAACATTCAAATTGCAATCAACAAAAATAACCAACTCACCATTCCACTTAAAGCTGACACACGTGTTGTAGTGTTAGCCATGAAGAATGCTATAAATTATGTCAATCAAGTGTATTCGATTCAAACTACCATTGTAAATTACGCAATTATTAAATTACATAAAATATAAATAATATAGGTCGCTAGAATTTGTCTTGAACCACTGTAACTGGTAAGGGATAAGTAGGCTGCAACATGCAGTAAATTATACGAAATGAATATTTTTTTGCAACTGTTATATACATACATGCATATATACAGGCTGTTTCTTAAATAGGGGGACAAACTTCGCATGCGTGTTCCTTGCGAAAAACTATGACAAAAACGGGTTTTGCACTTTTCACCTAAACGCAATATTAAGGGAGTAATGGGCCTCTGAACTTAGAATATTAAAACAGGGTTTTCCCAAAATATCGGAAACTAATTGACATAATAATACAATATTTCCAGCATTTCTTAATGCTACTGGGACCTACAATTCAACAGCAAATGTTGGTTGTTACCATCCACCCTTATGAAAATAGCAGGGGTGGCTACCCTCTAATTGCATATAACTTTTTTACAGTTAGAATTTTCAAACATCTGAAGATGGTTTATTGAATGATGTTACCTGTCTAACAAAAAAGGTCCTCTTGTTGCAACTGTCTAGGAGCCATCGTTTTCGTTCAAATGCCAAATTAATGTACAGCAATACAGTTTCAGAAACAAATGATTAATTGTAGTATCCTGAGTTAGAAACATGTGGATAACATTGAATGTGCACCAAGGAACATAACAAAAAACTTACACACGAACGCACGTATGTTGTGTATCTTAGGTGCAAAACACAGGACTTAGCATTCTTAATTGATGGTAGGGAAAAAAAATGTGGGTTTGGATGGAAACCCATCAAACGAAAAGGGATAGGTGGAAACCCCAATAAAACCTTAAAAACGCAAATGTACAAATGTTGTGTTTAATTCCACAAAATGTAATCGACTGAACAAATTTACCAGGAAGCCATTTTGTGTTTTGCTGTACATAACACCGTATTTGAGAAAGGAAAATAAATGTGTTCCATTGTTAAAAAAAAGTTATTATTCTGTATCTACCAACAAGTATAATTTACTATCTAACGCCTATTACCTCGGGTGGGATCGGGATAGCGAACTACGCTGTTGATGTGAGTGATTGGGCGCCAGCAATACTCCCCAGGTACTGCACTTCGAGACTCTTAGGCCTCAGGGTGTGGATTGTTTGGTGTGTTCGGTATCCCACCCGACGCGTTGATGTGAGTGATTGAATGCCACTTAACGATGAGTGATTGGAAGCCACTTAACGCGCGGCGCGTCGATGTGCGTGACTGAGTGGTGAAAGCACTTGAATGGATTAACACATATGACACTGACTATGCCAGAACTACACACTTACTGGATGTTGGCCCCCAGTACGCCTGATAACTTACGTTGCTTATACTGGCAATATTAGGTGTCTAGAAATTATGTAAACATTATTTAACTTACAGATGATTTATTACGCTTACGGTACATAGTGCCAAAATAATGTCTGAATTACGCACGCAGCGAGGTAAACGTAGTGATGCGTCCCTTGCAGTAACAATAACCCTAAAGCACACGATAGTGCACGTGATAGCGAACTTAGCGTAGTGACTACGACCAGCTGGTATATCGCACGTGGTTGGTGAGTGATCAGTGTGGAGCTAGTGTACGAGGTGAGTCTACGACACCAGAAGGTGAACCTCCTTAAGCAGCGAGGGACTGGCGGCCACTATGATGGAACGTCAGATTCACTTGGAAGCTGGCGTAGAGAGTTGAGTTGCGGTGAGCACGTGCCTAACTAACGTGTCACAAGGCAGCCGTTCCCGTGCACGTTGTAGTGGTACAGTGCGAAAACTGTGGCGAGCTATGCTAGGCCGGTGGTGGGGTGAATGGCACGTAACACGCTGCACACAGAGTGATGCTCTCAACGAGATGAATTGCATGAGTGCGTGATAATGAAATTAATCTACAACGTACTGCTCACATGTATGCTGAACACAATGGCGGTGTCATAACCTACACGTGGTCGGTCACAAAAACATGAATTACGCCCTTAAAATGTTACAAAAATACAAAATAACCTTAGCAACGCGTGTGCAAAATTATGCTGAATAAAACAATACCAAAACGAACCTCGTATGGTGAAGGATGAGTGCCGATGTCTCCCGATACAAAAGTCCCTAACCACGTGGCGGTGATAATGCAGACGCGGTGTTTAAGTTAAAAAATACCAAAAATGGTCACAATTATTAAGTTAAGCGGATGCCAATGCAATGGGGAATATCTGGTAACGTGTGCTAAGCACAGGTGAACCGGTATACTAACGAGACTATTGAAAACTAACAATCAGTGAAACAAAAGATGAAGAGCACACGGACAGCGCCTTACCTCTCCAGAAGACTTTGACGAACTGCCATCAGGAAGGCAACCGCTAGGGGCTCCTTGCCTCGCTACGGGGTTTACACACTTCCGGTACCTCGTGCGCGTGAAATATTAATATTAATACCTTACGAAAATGGCACACACTAAATTACATAATAAATTACGTTACATATTTTGCTGATAATGAATTATGCATTTATAAATGTCTGCTGAAAACATGAAAGTAAACATAGCGAACATGATGATAACCCTTGATGGCCTTCGGCACATACTGTACACTGCTGTTTGATACACAATACACTTCGCACTAAATGATTTGGCATGCATATACACTGGGGTTGCGGAATGATAATGGGAGAGTCTGAGAATGCTTTTGGGTGGGTAGAAAAGGACGCACTTGTGCCGTTATGGGCTTAACCCATACGCTGGCCCTGCGGCCGGCGTCATATCAAATAGTATTAATTGTAGTGGGAAAACTTAAGGAACTAATTACTGTTCGCCACAAATGGCACAAATTCTGATTCGCAAAGCAAAACCTAACAAAATTATGTACTTCTTTGTTTTTAAACGTACGAATGTGATGTTGCAGTAATTTTCTTTAATACGTAAATTTCATATGGTTTGTGTAATGGACACAGGTGTACAGACTGTGTGATGTGAAACACTAAATAATATATATATTTTGGACAGTTAAAAGTAGCAAAATGGTTTGTGTAATGGACACAGATGTACAGACTGTGTGATGTGAAACACTAAATAATATATATATTTTGGACAGTTAAAAGTAGCAAAACTGAAGTTGCTAAATGTACCGGTAGTCCATCAGCATTGGCGTATGTGGCAATCGATAAGAAACACATAAAAATTACTGTATAAGACTTATTTTTACTTGTCCTGCCCTCAAAGGGGTAGCTCAAAAAGTTTAGCCCCTAATGCAAGACATTACATCAATAATATTTACATTGAACCATGAAGGCGTGACAATACCAGAGTTCGGACATGGTGTCAAGAGAATAGTGCATTTTTGGACATGTTCGCAGATCCTTCACGAGACGTGTTCATGTATGTGTAGATGCACGGGGTGGTCATTTCACATAATGTTTGCCTACAGCACTTAGCAGCATTGTATCAAACATTAATGACTAGGCCTATGTTGTGTGTCACAGTAATGCCAAGGAATGAACATGTAACCCTTTTAAACGAAATGCTTTGAAAAAATTCAAGACTAAGAGCCAAAGAGCACGTAAACCTGAAGGAAATAGAGGGAAATCAATGCAACGAAATGGTTACCAAATTCGCCATTTTATGCACTAGCGGCAATAATGCGAAATATTATCATAGAAATGCGCATACTTACAGTTTTCATACACATTGATGCGAATTCCGAACGTACCGTTAGGTTTACTTTCTCTTTGGCTCACTGAGACTTTGGTTTACATTTAGATGAGTTGTCTGTGTACTAACCAACTCCTCCGCATTTAACGGCCGACTTTTACAAAATGGTCTATGTTTCTGTAACTAACCGACGTAACCAGACAAATATTATTTTTTTTTTTTGATTTCCTAAAGTATGTTTGGAAATAAATATCGCTATTAGTTTTCATCATCGACCGAAACTTTAGTTCTCCTGGAATTATTCCCGATAAAATCTCTGCTTTGTGGGTTGCACAGGCCTACTATAATATGTATAAAATGTAATAAGTATAAACCATGATAATTAAAAAATGTATAAATAAGGCATTGTCAACATGTCTTTTTTATAAAAAGACTTTTGTAATTTCATAGGCCTATCTGTTATTCACATAAAATGTATTTAAAACCATCTTTAAATTTCTATACAAGAAGCATCCTGATGTCAATTTTACGCTGATCATACAAATGGTTCGTTTGGAATAGATGGTTACTTTGAAAGCTTTCTTAATTGCGCTAATTGTATGTATGTGTGTATACTAAAATATATTCAACACAATGTTAAGCCCCGTCCCTCGTAACCTATCTCTATGGTGTAGGTTTTTAGTGTTTTACCTTCCATACAAATAAAATGTTTAAAAAATTTATATTTACAAAATTTTTCTCCGAATCACTTACTGGACACAACAAACCACGTGGCAGTGAGATACGGATGCACTCATGGACTACTTTAATGTAACGGATGAAAAAAATCTGCTGACTAAAGGAAGACTGGATGTTAGTTAATTACTACCCTACCATTACAAAAACTCACTGTCAGTGAAGATATCGGAACCTCAAGCACTCGTCAGATGTCTTGGTTTGGCGAGTGCGTCGACCTATTACGCTACACATTTCATGATATTAACAAGAGATCGGTTGAAGGTACTGTAGTGACGTTACTTTAAAAATAAATTCAGCTCATTCATTATGAACAACTTTCTCGCTTTCATCCCCCATCTAACTTCAAATATAAAAAAGTTCCTCACTGACCAACGTTATAATGTTTCATTCCATATTGAAACTCACATGAGGTTAGCAAAATAATTATATACATTTAACAAAGACAATTTTTATTCATCTGATTTTTACGTTGGCATCCAGACGTATGAAGTTAAGCACCACACAAATGTTAATATTATTTGCCGTTCCTTCTTAAGTTTACGATACGATATATTTAATGATGCATGAAAACAGCATGAGTCCAAAGTTTTTTCTTATTATTGTTGGTAGCTTCTAGGCTTCTGGGCTGTAGCGGCGTCACTGTCGTATAGCTCCCCGATGTTACCGAGAGCATTGTAAGCTCCATCTACAGGGTGAGTCGCAGCAGCAGTAATTGTAACCTTTCTGAGTCTCCGCCGCCGCCGCTTATCATCACTGGGGACAGGCCCAGCTGCAGACCTGTGAGGTCCTCCTGCCCTTATATACTGTGGGCTGAGTCTGCGTGTTCCCTGATTGGTCAGGGTTGTCTGCCAATCTCCTGCTCCCTCTGCTCTGATTGGCTGTCCCGCTTGGCCAATCCCTGGTCGCCTCCCTCCTGGTTTACTCATACGTTTGACTAATTGCAAAAGGACCTGTCTCTTTGCTACTTTTCAGCCGAGTTTTGTTTGTGAAGAGAGGTGCCGATATATTGCAAAATTAATAGCCATCTTCCCTACTGATGTTGGATGCCTGCGAACTTTAAATTATGGTTATTGATTAACGTAATGCTGCCTAACAAGAGGGATGGCTGAAAGTACATCCATGTATTACACTATGTGTGTGTTGTCCCAGTAGTTTTAGTCCCGGCAACGCCGCCTGTTGTGTCCAGTAGTTATTAGGATGGCTTCACTTTCCCCTCGACCCCATATACCTACTGTGAAACTTCTCAGTGGCAAGTGGCTTGCCACTGGCAGGTCTTGCAGGCCGGAGCCAAGTCCTTTCCAGAACGGCTGTAGTATAATATAGCAAAATGTCTGCACTAACACTCCTAACCAACTGCTGTACCATACTTTTCAACATTTCAATGTATTCGTCATCATCATTTGGCTATTTTGGCATGACGAATGATACATAGCTCTGGAAATATTAACTTAGATTATAGACCTAAGTCAGTTACCAGCTACTAGGAATTTAAGGATTTTAAACAGTTTAAATTTTTTTTCTTTCAAATATCCTTATTGGCAAAGTGACTCTTGGAACAGAACCAGAAATACTGCACATGACACATAGAATATTTTGAACAAATGCACTGAGCATTCAATTTTCCACACACATCATTGTTTACACATATATGACGATCATTCGTTGTGACCTTTAGGTCAGTACGCCATTAGTATAAGATGTAATTTATTGAATGATGATATACATAACAGTTCTCAGATGCAGTCCTCCAATCTCTGTTGTGATAATATCCATCACCCCCTCTTTTATTCGTGATTATCTAGTATAATAATTACATCTAATATTAACTGACACTGTCGCTTAAATAGTATGATTAAAGAGCACAGAAGACTCTACATATACTGCCTAGAAAACTGAACCAGTTCAAAATGTGGTTATAAATTCTGTAAGGTAGCTGCTGATAACAAAACTTGTAGAGAGTAAAAGATTTGTAGTAGAATCCAAAAAAATTCTAAAAGTTCACAGCTGTTTACTACCCTAAATATTTATAGCGTGTTATTTTCTACCTCATTTTTCCCATCGTTATACCTGCTTATGTTTAAGCACTAATTTAGAAGAACCTCATTACACTGAACTGAATTATGAGCATCGCCTATTTACTGCATGAAGTGTGTTGTAGATATTGACAGAAAACAAGTGATTATGAAACTGTTGGATATCTAGGAGTGTTTCAACACGGTACGCATTCAAGAAATTTTCGTCCTAAAAATACAAGTTCCAAGAAAACCTCGACGAATGGAAAATGTTTTTACATGTAAACCAAATTTTCAGTTTGACTGTCCTGTGCCTAGCTAATGTTTACATATTCGTTGAGCTAGTGCTGCACACGAAAATGTTTCTCTTCTCTCCAATAGGTAACACAAGTTCTGGTGCCTAAGTGAAAGCAATTTGTTTGTGATTACAGAAACATTTTGTAACATAACTGAAAACTTACAATGCATAATTTTAAGTAGGTAAAATGTACATATTTACACGATTAACACACAGACACAAATAGTTTTGATACCCTAGTTGAAATAAATGTTATAAACCATATTACTTACAATAAAATTCTAAAAATCCATCAAGTATACAATATACTAACTGAACTGCAACATTTACAAGTACTGTATTATTCCAGACTAAGGTCTATAAACAAATTCAATTACCACAGAAAAAATATGTACCTAATCGTGCTTTTTTGACATTTTACTAAGTTTCGGGCAACCACGTTAGTTAAATACTAAACACGTTTAACAACAATAACAACAAATTTCTTTGAAATAATTTGGTTCTTAACAGTTTTAAAATACAACTTAATTGTACTACCAAAACTCCACAGCTGTAGCTGACTGGTTTCTACATGTGTATTTACAAACTGACTTTTTATCTAATGTACTGAAACAATGAAACATTAAAATTCTACAATGCTATTTACATCATTTAGGGCTGTAGGACCTATCTCTTGAAAACTATTACTAACTTTTAACATAGAATAATATTTTAAATTTACCACATATGCCAGAAACAGAAACAGCTCTAACCTTTTTTGCTTGGTCGTCAAAACTTTCCCTAGTATTGTCTCTTCTCCTACAGTAAGATACAAAATGGTTGCCGTGCACAAAGTCTATTACACCACCCAATACGAAAGTAGTGTTTTCAATATGTACAACATTTGGTACATCAGAGAGGCGATACACCAGATCAGGACGTCCTATCCTTGGTTCGACAATAATTTGCGGACCAAGTTCCTTTCTACTAGTGAACTGTTGTTTACACATTTCACAAGTTCTATTTCTTACTTCCAACAAATTGAGAATAGCTGTTTCTAAGAACTGTATTCCATTAATAATGTCACTTAAATTTATGTCCCAGAATATGTTTTTGCTCACACTATTCCTTGGACATGTACTGTCTTCACAAGACCTGTATGTAACAGCACATGGAAGGCTTGACATGGTTTTTGTTATTACACCGCCAATCGAATCTTCTGCATCGATGACCGTAATTATGTCTCCCTTTTCAGACGACTTAGGAGCATATAGAGCTTTGAGTACATTTACTCTAGCTTCGTATGTTTTCCTCACCGATCCATCCTTAAGAAACTGAACAACAAAATTCCTCAGTTCACACTCCGATTCAAAAAATGTTTGCCTGTATGAATCATAGTCCACACACAGACATGATACTAAATGTACAAGAGAATCGAATGGGCATGTGTTTTTCAAAGTGAATGCTGTTTTGTTTATTTTTATAGGGCCAAGTACATTGCCATTGGCGAGCAAGCCTACAGATTCCCGCAATTTTTTGGAATTGTTCAAGTACAAGTGTACATTAGGATATGCATCCAAATAAGTCTTCCTTTTTTTAAGTGGTAAACGCACTTCATGTTTAAAGGCTTTACCAATAACTTCTGAACTGATGTTTGAAGTATTTTTGCCTGAAAATAAAACACAGACACATAAACAATGCAATACATTTATGTTTACAAAATTGTATATCATAAGATAATGTCACATTGATACAGATTTTTATGACAGAGGATAAATATTCATATAATATCAAATGAAGCATAAACGTCCACTTAAGTATTAAATTGTAAAAGAAGAAACTCGCATGCCGCTTATAAAACTAATGCCCTTTACGAACGAAAAAATCTGTTCATGCACAGCATTTGAAACAAGTTTTAACAGTAAGCATACCATATTGAATGAAAAGGTTTTTTGTCATATCACATTTGTTTTCATCATCGTTACACAGAATGTGTCACACGGTTCTGTACAAATTACAAAAAATTATCAGCACGACTATTACACCTTATTTGCTCAATTTCTGTCAAAATTACCCCAATAAGTTACGTGCCTAAGGCCACCATTATTAAGGAATTGTATAATTTAAGAAGAAAATTTAACATTGTTTTTAATATTTTTAATTAAAATATTGTCAGGCTTAAAACGGTTTGGTACATTTCAAAACGTGACATTACGTTTTTATTGATACATGTTATATTTTAAAACAACTACATCGACATTAATAAACTCTATTCTAAACTATTTCCAAGATGATTTACGTACAACTATATACCCTACTTATAACAAAATAATTTAGAATAGTCAAATGTCAAAATATTAAATTTAGGTACAATACTTGTAAGTAGTTTTCATAAAACAGTATTTAGTGGCATGCTAGCTGACAAAACAACTTACCCCCAACCATGAACTCTAATAAAATTAAATCTTGAATTATAAACTGTTAATTGAATAAAATTATAAGATAATCGGCCTCGTAATACCAAGAATAGTATGCAAAATCTATCAACCAAACTATCTTACGTAAAACAATTTACTGTACCACTTTCAGCGCAAGCGGTAATCTTAAGAGCCTTATGTAAATGGACATAATTTTTTTTACTTGAAGTGATGACACAAACATTCTATTTGTGAACTGTATGTAAGAAAGGCACCTGTCGACACCTAATTTTCTGTGTTACAAATACTATATTTTTGGAGTTATATCAGTCTAGAAAAAAAACCCTTTCTAACTGTTTTGAGAGCCACAAAATATGTTTTTAACAGATGTACCGTATTAAGAAAAATAGATGCATAGATTAAGTGTGTGTTCTTTTACAACATAACTATATTTATAAACCACTTTAACAGTTTAGGGTAAATTAAACAGTAATGACACAGTATAGCACCGTTCATTCTCCAGGTATGTAGTCCTCTTAACGGAAAAACATTTACTTTGTACCTGAATTGAGGGTGCAGTGAAGTACACACGTTGTTGAAAGCTGTTTTAGAGCAATATAAGTAACATAATTTTTGAATGTTACAAAAATAATTTTTTGGTGGTAAGGTTGGTACTTGAGCATGTATAAGGTTGTTTACAAAATGTTACTCTTTTGTCTATTGTATTCTGAATGTATGGTAAGCTTTGCGAGCTTTTGTGACAAACATATTGAAGTTGATTTTAGTACGTCAAACTGTGTTTTTTATTATACAAATACTAAAATAACAGGTTATGGACCAAGACCACCACAGTATTTGGTAAACTAAGTAAAGGTAATGTTAACTTAGTTGTGATAAATTTAGTTAGATATTTTGTTCACTGCTTACAAACAGCAAAAATTGAAGTAAATGTTATAAAGCGTACTTCTGAAAGTAACTGGCATACATGGAAATTTCACGTTAAGGTTACTTTAAGTTTCAAAGGAGTTTACGAAGTAGTTATGCGGGATTTTGTAAAAACAGAAATGGGAACTAAGGATTACGAAAATGTTTTCAAGAAGTAGACATGTAAATATTACCAGCCTCACGATTTATTTGCTTCCAGTTTGATTAAGGACCAATGTCCCACGTACCGACATGTGTGAGAGTTGCTGTACGATGTGGTAGGGTGTACAAGATGGAGTTCCAACCAGTTTAATCAGTAGCGGCTCTTGTAGGAGAAGAAACTAATTTATATTCTTGGCATGAAAAACTAGTCCACCAGAACATGCAACATGTGAAAAACATCGTCACTACTTCTGGTTTAAAGGTACCACTGAAAACTCTGCAAACTTTTGTGAACTATGTGTTTTGGGAAACAAACGAGATTCAGTTTTAAAAGTAGTGACACAAAGTCTATAAAAGTCGTGGAGATTATACATGCAGATTTGTGTGGGCCTACGGAAGTACAGTGAATAGGCGGTTCCAGATAGTCCTTTTGCTGAAGGATGATTTTCACATTATCGCTTTGTATTTTTTGTGAAGCACAAAAGGGATGTTATAGACAAACTCAAAAAACTTCATTGCATGGTTTAAAAATCAAACTGGGGAAATGTCAATTTATGGGCTCAAAAAATCTCCAAAATATTGGAATAAAAGGTTAAATGAGGTAATGGTAGGAGAAGGCTTTGAAAGGTTGACGAGTGATTGCTGCTTATACACTAAGGTCAATGACTACATTATCGTGTACGTGGAAGATTTACTCATTGTGGGAACAAATGAGAATGAAATTAAAACTTTTAAGACGAAGCTTTCTGGTTATTTCAAGATGAAAGATTTAGGAGAAGTCTCAACATACTTGGCGATCAAATTTAAGCATGATTTGCACTCTGGTACAATTGAACGATACTTCTAATGTGTAACTCTTGAATTGTGTGGTTTTAAACTGAGTGTTTCTGCTGTACGTTTGTTCTAACATTTGTGATTCGGTTGTTTGATAGTTTTAAGATGTGAAATTAGGCTGTACGACGTTTGTCTGGTACATGATTCATATGTGGTTCTGTGTTCCTTTTGTACGATCGTTGAAACATAAAGGTTTCAATTTTATAACCATTCTATTCTAAGAATTTACTTGCGGTTTTATGACATTTCTAACGTAACGCAATTCTGTGATGTGTGTTTTAAATTATATGATTTCGTTTTACGTTAGTTCTGCCATCTATAATTACTATATGATTTAGTTTTACGTTAGTTCTGCCATCTATAATTACGTATATGCCTTCTAATATGGGGATTTCGATTGAACAACATTTCTAAGGAATGTAGTTATACGAAATATGGTTGTTAGTTATGTGATTCTGTTGTACAATAGGTCCATCATATATGGTATGGCTAAATTATTGTTCTAATATCAAAATTTATTTAGTTCTACAGACTGTGTTTCTATTGAACTATCATTCTAACGACTATGGCGCATTACTTCTAGGAAATCCAATTGTAATGCATAGTCGTTTTTTTTATGCAAAGGTTCTGTTGTCTGACTTTCGAAAGAACGTTGGTTCAAAGTTGTGTGTTTTCCTTACCAAGTCACTGTTCTACCATCTGACATTTTTCAATTGTGTGTTTTAAAGGCTTCGTCCTGTTACACTTCATTTCATGGTTTCATATTTCGGGGACCATACGTACGTTAGAAGCACCTGCGCAACGTTAAATTAACATTTTCCTATGTTTCTACTCTCTTGCTTCTTAATCTGTAAGAAACTACAACATAATTTTTTCTGTAACAGATTTTGTGCTTGCATATTGTTTAGTCTGTTTTATTGTGTCGATCATTATTCAGCATGCGATTGTTTTACAGCCTGCATGTGTTAATTGTGTTAACCTCCGAGTGTAGAAAATATTACGTAACTATAAGGCCAATGCATAGCTAACGTTTCAATACATTAACACGAAAACGGTACTTTTAGGATGGCATAAAAGATCATCTTAATGTTACATGAACATGTTTACAATATCAAGAAGGAAACTTTTTATTTTTGCTGTTGGTGAAAACGGCGTATTTTGCCTTAGTTTGATGTAATATCTTGGTCATTTTGTTCCTCCAACACAATTACTTTTGATAATATTACACACAGTGTGTCTATCGAACGTCACTTTCCAAGGGCGTCAGCAGCCTTTATTATTTCAGATGGACCATATGTGCTTATGTGACTTTCCATATTTACGTGTTATAATTGCCAAATACAGTATTATCTCATATTTCTATGAAACATGTTTTGTGTTTCACATAACCATTTATATTACATGGTCAATCATCCAAGGTAGTTACCTAAAGTGTCTAATGGACTGCTGAATGAAAATAAAAATTTTTAGTTATTTTTTTTTTAAATTGGAATAACCTGTATTTTTAAACACAGCCAGTTTGTTCCATGAAGTTTTCAAAATACAAATTTACTCCTTTTACTGATAACCATCACATGCTTTTAAGCTGCTGTTTCAATAATGTTAATACAGTGAACCCTCGATAACTCGGACTAAAAGGGGGGAGAAGCTGTCCGAGTTACGATTTGTCCGTGTTATCAAGGGGTGTCCGGGGAGGTGAGGTAATCAGTCATAAATCCCAAGAAACATGAAGAAATTAGTACGCTATTATTTCTACAAGCAAAAGAGGCTGCAATAAATACTGTTTTGTACGTAACTATCGTATCAAGTTACGGGAGGCCCGCCATGCAGTGGGAAAATTAACGTAACGTGGAGGACTATAAAAGAATGTCAAACAATGTGGGCAGTCAGATCTTTATTTACTTTTTTATGCTGCTACTTCTGGCTGATACTTTTTTTTATCTCTGTGCTAGAAGCTGGCACCAAGCATCCTTCTATCACATAAAAGTTTTCGTCTGGCTGGCGACAGCCAATGTGCCTGCACATGTGAGAGAGATAAGAAATGATCATTGGAGATAAGCTAGGGAGGTTACGAGCGGAAGTAGTCAAGGTCAACCGGTACAGTCTCATGCAATACAAACGCCGCACGTGACCACATGCATCTCACACCTCATGCAGTACAAACACCGCACGTGACCACACGCATCTCACACAAGATGTTTACATTGAAAAATACCTTACGTCCGTATGTCACAGCGTAGGGGCAGCAGTCAACTGCTAGCCAGTCAACTGCTAGCCTGATAGTTACGCTACCCTCCTACAAAGTTACAAAGGTATAAAAATAATTTTCCTCGTATACATGAATAAAAACGGTACTGTAATTAACAATCCTTCTGGGTCACTGTACATTATGTGAAAACATTTTAACACTACTAATTTTAAAATTTAATTTTATCTATGTAAATTGCATCATAGAACACATAATTTACAGCTTTATTCTTACACAAATTGTCATATTATAAAGCAATAAAATCTAAATCATGTTGTACAGAGTTACCGTATTTACCAGCGTAATCGCCACATATTTTTCACCAAATTTTAGGCCCAAAAAATGGGGTGCGGCCATTATAAGGGGTTTAAAAAAAATTACCTTCTAAATTTTTTTGGTGCATAATATAAAAAATGTACTTTTTTTCCTAAACTTACTCGATCATAACATGACCATTTCTTCTAAAATTAAGAAAAAGATTTTGTCGGTGTATAGTAAACATGGAAAAATTAAGACCACAAAATCTTGTTAATCCATTCATGTGCGTAACTCAATGAAAATCGTTTAAAATTATCCCGCATAAGACGTTTACATTTTACGGTCCATTATATGTACGCTATTATTTCCCGTGAAGTAGTTTATAAAAAAATCCGATTCACGCTTAAGACGAAAGCCCCTTATAAAACTTGGCGCCATAAGAAATGGACAGATACGACACAAATACGAGTTTGGGAATTTGGAATTGGAAAGAGCACACATCCATCGTCATTTTAACACCAAGAACAAAATAATTGGATTGTTAGTCTTCCGATACAAATTGTTATAAGCACCTTGTTTTTTTTTACCTAAAATATGAATTAAATTCAGCTGTAAGTAACATGTTTATTTTAATTTTTAATGCTGACTTCCAACTAATGTGTTCCTGGGGTTAATCTCCACCGACTGAACCCTAATTGTTCTGTCAAAAGAATCTTAACAAATTATAATTAATTATTTTTGGTATAGAGGTGCCTGAAATCGAATCATTTACAATTAATATTAGAGAAGTTTCCTTACATGTCTAGTTTCTAAAATATTCATGTGATGTGGTCTGACGGATACTTGAATGTGGAATTTTTTCAGAACAATGCATTGATAATTATAGACGTAGGAGCTGAAATTTAGATAATCACGCACTACTCCGCTCTACACGACTCCAGACGTGGTACTCTGTCTCTCTCGCACGTCGCGCCCACTCTACTTCTCGACCGGGCGGCCGGGTAGGAGGAAGGCGAGGCGAGCAGGCTGTGCCGTTTGCGCATTCTCCTGTTACATGCTTATCTCGTGCTAGGTAGGAGCTGCGAGTGTCACACGATATTGATAGCATACACAAATGTCAACATATAATTTTGCTATGGTAGCTTCGCTTGGCTGTGAACGCACATGAAAAGGAAGTTACAGAGATTGTGAAACTTGTGTTATGCGATAGGTTATAAATCGAAGCCTCCACCATCTAGAGCTAAAAAGAGAAGGTTTTACGGCAATAAGTTGAAGAATATCGACAAGAGAACTTCCGTGACGAAGGACGAACTTGCGTTAGACTGAACGGAAGTTATTTACTGTATGACACAGGTTAATTTTGTAAGTAACATCACGAATACACTTTGGTTTTCGATTTAATTTACATTAAACCGTGCGTAGACATAGTTAGAATTTTATGTTACAACAAAATTGCAAATTATACACTTGCGCACATTATGGTGGAAGATAAGAGACATAATTTGTAGGCACACTAACGTGACTTCCAGTTTCAAATGCGTTCCTGCAGAAAAAAAAATTTAATGCAAAATGAATACTAACACATTCATATGTAAAGTTTCCACGTTCTGTTTTTTATCTGCACTGTTGAACTACATTCAATAAATGAGGCCATGTACATAGCAAGGGTTAAATAAAAATTAGTAAAATATTACGAATTACAAAGTGACATTACTCCATTAATTGGTTAGTTTATGACATTGTTAGCAGTAATGTCTAGTGTGACAGAGGCCATCGACAGCCCCAAGTTCCCTTTTTAGACAGGACAGAAGAATGTGGAGTTAATGTTTGTAGGCCCTACAGTATGTACGTCGTACTCACGTCTATTCAAAATGTGTTTGGTTTCCACCGTTTTCTTTTTCGTTCGCAACAAGAGAACATGTGTAAGAAGGCAAAAGTTCTCTGTTCGGTCTGTTTATAGTTTAACTAACTTACTTGAACTCAGCCTTCGAAAAATTAAATATATGAACTAAATTTTACATAACGTAGAAAACAAGTTCGTGGTTTTTATTAATTATTAATATTTGATGTTTGAAATGTGTTAGCAGATATTACAGGATAATTTCATTAATTTGTATAATGGGTACATATTTGCGATGTTGACATTTTACGGCAAGAATTGGCCGAAGCATTAATACAAATCATTATTTCCAAATAATTGTACATTTGAGGAAAAGTTAGATACACACGGGTCGTAAAAATAGTATACAAGGATTTTAAAAAATTAGCTCTTTACTGCAAACAAGTTGTTGCTTATATATTATACTATTATGCATGTGTGTGCATATATATGTATATATAATTTGTTTGTGTGTGACATTTACGATCAGTGGCGTAAACAGAAAACGGATGGGGAAGGTAATAGGATATGTACCACCCCTTTCCCTCTTTTATGCAAATGAAAACAAAATATTTGATAATTATCATATTCTACGGAAGTATAAGTAATGTATATCTGTAAACGATTGTTCCAGGATACTGTTGATGTATTCTGTCACATATTAGGTTTACTAGTTGCAAATATACACCAAATATACACCCCCTCCCCAAGGTTTTCCAAATATAAAAATGTGAAACACCCTCTCCAAAATGGCAACTGTGTTCCACCAGCAGAAATATCGCAATGATGAAAAAAATTGATATCGCTCTTCGTCCACTTGTTCTCAAATCATCTCACTTAATTACCGATGACACTAGCAATTTGGCAGAAAGCTACATATCTCTGGTAGCGAAATTCAGTGGGGGCAAGCAAGTAAGTCGAGGAAAAAGAGGTTCCTATACACACAGAAGTGTTGGAGCTGGTCTGAGTTTCCAAAGTAAACCACACTGGCGTTACCTTCGTAGGAAGAAAACCATGTCAAAAAGCCCTCATGTGACACTCAAAAGGTTAGGATTTCGTAGAATGCAACAACGTGCAACAACAAAGCGCTGCTTTCTTTCCGATGCCTCGATACGTGTTGCAAAGAAAAAGCGGTTAGGGAAGAATAAGAAATCACAAAGCATTGCTGACTATGGAGATTTATGCCAGAAACTTGAAATAGATGATTCCACTATTGAAACTGAAAAGGCATACGTCTTAAAAAAAATCTGGAGGTTTTCAAAGAAGAACAGGTAATGTTAGAAAGAGCAACATGTGGACAGTCTGAAAACAGTCAATGGTGGGAGGAGAGAAAAAATCGTCTAACTGCATCACATTTTGGTGCAGTTTACCGGAAGAAATTTACAACATCTTGTGCAAACCTCATAAAGAAACTTCTCTACTCCGATCATTTTTCCACAGCAGCCACAGAGTATGGTACGTTTAATGAAGCAAATGCGGTAGTACAATATGAAAGTGTAATAAGGAAAAAAGTAGAATCATGTGGACTTTTCGTTGACCTTGAACTTGGTTTCTTAGCAGTCTCTCCAGATGGCCTCGCGGGGGATGCTGGCATTTTAGAAGTGAAATGTCCCAAGTCGGCAGAAAGTATGACTCCTGAGGTTGCTGCTAGAACATTAAAAATTTTTTTCTAGGAAAGGATTTGAAATTAAAAAGATCTCACCATTACTACTACCAGGTTCAAGGACAGCTCCACATTACCCGAAGAAGTTTCTGCGATTTTATGATTTGGACACCGAAATCGCATTATATTGAACATATATTTCGAGGTGATTATTTTTGGGACACATAAATGTCTACTCGTCATCTTTCTACCTTGACGCAATGCTTCCCGAGATTATAGATCCTCGTCGTTGCAGAAGAATGCCACTTCGGGAGCATAAGTCTGTTCAGCCTAAAAAAAACAGTTACCGTTTCAACAGCCACGTAAGACATACAATTTCGCTGAGAACATTTGGTTAACACAGTGTGTCAGTTGGAGGAAAATGCCAGTAATTAAAGTTATGAAATTATTTCCTATAAATAGAAAGTGAAAGTTCGGTGTGTATGCCATAATTTTCAATAACGCCAATTTAAGAAATGTAATACGTGTAGAATTGTTATATTGTTGACGAATTTTGATGTATAAAACTATTTGTTTCTAGGGGATGCATGACTCTTCAAATGATATTATTCTTTTACTGTTACAAAAATTATTTACTTAGAGGAAGAATGGTATGTATTTGAGTATCATTACATTTGGAGAGTGCCGATTATAAACAAATTGGTGATGCAAAATATAAGTTTTGTATTAATGTTATTATGAACTCGTTGCAGAAACAATACGAAGAATTGTAGCAAATAATAATTACCTAAAACATATTTGTACAAATTTCTGTAGCAGCAGATAACAGTTCATTGTTTATCGAGAAAACACATGTAGGTGTTTCATTTGCATTTTTGTATGTCAGTTTTTCAAAACAAGAGTTTCAGGTAATATTACACATTTGAATTATACAGTCTTACTGTGACAGCTTGATATGTTGTTGTATTGGAAATTCATGAAGCATGTTTCACACGACACAAAATAGGTGCTTAACTTGCGCGAGATACCAATCTGGCAATATAATTTCTTGTGCATGATCTTCCACAAAACACATTTCATGCAATACGGCATTATAGAGTCTGTCGTAGTTTATCGAGCGAGATGAAGTAAGTTGTACGAATTTAGTGAGTCTATTGGTTTTCTATGTTGGACGAATGACCTACTGTGCATCAACCAAACTGTTGGAAAATATTCAACTGAGGAAATAAAACTGGTTAAAAAAACCTATTAGTAATAAAACCTCACATGATTAAAAAATTAAAAAAACTGTTATAAGTGGCAAAAGTCACGTGATGATTACGAGGTTGGTTAAGTGGTTTATATCAATAACAAAGCGTAAACAGAACTGAGATTTTTTTACCGTTGTACATGTCAGCCGGTATCATTGAGAAATTTGGGCGACTCTAGCTGCGGCCTTCGGAGCCAATGAGGGGTAAACGATGTGAACATGGAGCGGCAGTGGAAATTAAGGGCGGGAGGAAAACTGGAGATCCTTGCCATAACTCAAAGACCTGCGACATCTCCTAACACGATCCCCACACGCTGAGAGAAATAAATTGTTGAGACGATTAGGATTTAGTCATGTCAACAAAATAAATGTTAAAATAGTGCCAAATAAATGCTGTGCTGCTGGTACAAAATTATTTTGTTTATATTATTTGGTAACAAGAAACGCACAATATTTGGTTGCTTGTTTATTATGCTGTTTGAATAGTTACATACAAATTTTATTTTAGTGACCCTTAAAAATCTGAGCACACTGTAAATAAAAAAAAAAACTGAAATGCTAAAAGGTTAACAATTAAAAAAGAATACCTAATTGCATTGACAGACTCTCGAACCCTGAATCTAACAAGAACCTTGTGCTCACTCATTAACAACCACGGCCATTTTAAATTTACACACTTACTAGGTTGATTTAGTATATATTAATTTCATTTATTTGCTCAGGTTTTACATTCAATTTATTTCCTTTCACCTGAAAGAATTTTATGCAGTTGGTTTTTGCCATTACTAAGAATTCATAAATACAGTGACATGAACTGCACATACACAGAACTATCAACATAACTCTCGACACATACTCAACTTGACAGACACAAATTCCAAGATTAGCAACTGTAAACATCCAATTAATTTGTTAGAGAAATATCAGTTTATTCTGAGCTAAACACAACTTCAAACAAACCCATACTTCGTGTTTACAACTAAATGTTTCTCTCAGTTCATAGTTTTTTGTTCAACTAAACACATTTTCGTTCAACTTAACACAGTTTTCTTCGAAAACAAAAACCAACTATAGTACAAGTAACTCATTTCACACTCGGAGAAATTCTTCGCTGTTGTACAGGTTAAGATAAATAGTAAAGATGTTACAAATTACAAAATCATAGGGTAATCAAATAAGAGCATGTTTGCAGCAAACAAAGTAAACCCAGTAATGTGTCTGATGCCGTGAAATAAACGTATTATTTTGAAAATTTAAACAGCTCAAATTTCATACAAGTAAGTATTGTTCACATCAAGAAAATATACCGTAAACGAGTATACTTGGTGCTGACAGCCAGACATTTCCCTCAATTCATTCGAAAATTCGGGGACTGAAACAGAATCGCCTTGCTGGGATGGGAGCTATCTAGTCACTCGACTGTTTATCAGCCGGCATCAAGTTTTTAGCTAACCTCAGTATCATTACATACAATTTGTATGTTTTCTCGGATATTGGTGTATCTGAGGCTTTCTCACTGAAAGGACTCAGTTATGTCGCTATTTTCATTCCTTACCCATGACCACAATTCACGTAAACGTTTACGAAAGGGTGGCAACCCTTATTTTACCAATTAAGTTGAAAATGCAGTATACCAAAATAATGTTTTGCATATTAAAGTTATTAATAATTTGGGCATGCTTACAAAATACTTCACAACCTAACTTGTGAATTATTTAATGGAATTCGTTGGCAGACATTTTCTAAGTTAAATTTTACGAGAAAAATCTCACGAAGTTTGTTGCAGATGTGCTTACTATCGTATATGTTTTCTAATGTCTTTAAAAGTTTTATACAGTGCATCGAGAGTCTTGAATATGTATTCGTACCAAAATGCCTCAAACAGGGTTCTCCATATAATAAATGTTTCCCACACAAATATTTATATTCTGAAGTCATAACCATATTGCTGTCGACATTATTTATTATTCTCCAGGTTAGATAGACTTATCTGTGAGTTAAATAAATTTTTTCCCTCTGCTTTTCTGTTGTAATTTTGTATTTAACTTCTTACAGTAAATCTTTCGCAGAAGATATCTTACTTCTTGTGGATACTGACTAAATACAATCCAAATAAATGGTTAATTGAGCGTTCTGTGTTCATGTAATTTTTATTCGCTCGTTTGGTTTTGTTCCTACATTTGTATTTATCTGAATAAGGAGAATATACTGTTCATCCGTATTTGGCATTGATAAATCAGTTAAGTACTTATAGCACTACTGACTATATTTCCGTTGCAAATATCATGTGTACATGTAAAGTTTTTGTTTGTTTATATTACAATAACATATTTTTAAAAACAGTTTTCTGTGTATCTGTGTTTTTCTTCAGCATATTTGTCGACTTCACTACAATACCAGGTGAAACAAGTGTGTGTGTGTTTAATTCAGGGGAGTGTTTGTTCTAAATATATGTACCGTACATAATCTTGCATGGACATAATGCATGTAGCAACATACAAAATTGCCATTAAAGGAATAAAATTGTGTGTCAGGCTGGAAAATAGAAGTCCACTGTCTGACTACACCCTGGCACCATGGCTGGATGAAAAGTTATAAAGCATTGCCAGTTGTAATTAGGTCATTGGAAGATAGGTATTTTAAAAACGCATATGGCGTGCCACATGTAAACCATGAACAAAGTACGGACTCTTTTGTAACCCTCAACGTATCTGGTGTACACCATAACCGGCAAGGCCTAGTGATACTATTTCTAAAATAGGCTGCTTAATGACCCAACTCAGTTGAAAACATCTGATTATTATTTTTTTTTTTAGGCCAGCAGGGCTATTAGTAAACAAACTGACGACCGATCCATGGGTTGCTAGCTGTGTCGGCGGAATGTATTAATTTGGCCCAGAAATTTCATTTCAATAGCTTTTACGAGAAACAATTTTAAAAAATTGTAACCGATATTGTAAAGTCGTTTTGACAGTCTTGTTAAAAATAGTTTTAATTGTATTGCTCAAATGTTTCTGAAGACATAAATTGTTATAATTTTTCGTACTTATTGAACAGTAAGTGCGACTGCCGGACGTATGTAATGCCTCTAAGGCCCTCAAATGACGTGCAATCCCTTTGTTGAATACTTTTTCTTATGAATATCCTTCTATAAGAAAATAGAACACGTGTTCATTTTGCCATGGAAAAAAAGGGTGGTGACTCTAAGGTTGAGAGGTTTCCGTGCTTGTTAAAAAAAATTAACCCCTACAAAACTACAGAAATTAAATTTATGGGCCGGAACTTCCCAGTCCGCGAAATGCGTTGCAGAGTGTTACAGGAAATCATATAGTTACTAAACTATTAAAGGCTCTTCATCGATTTTGTGCGTTAAACAAAAAAAAAATTGTAGGTAGTCACGTTCTTTTACCATAGCCTACTATGCCTTGATTTGAAATCGTCTTTGTAGTTAGAAATGAAGTATATCGTCGCTGGTGAAGAAATGTTGGCTTTGTGCGTACAGTGTAAGACAATACATTTATAAAACTCAGTATATACCTAACAGTAAACTGTAAATGAAGAATAGTTGTACGAAAATCTGCCCACTTATTTCACTTCCTTGAAAAAATTAGTTGGCCGAGTTTAATTGCGTTGTGTTTCATAAGTACCATTAACGAGTGTACCGTATAAATTTTATAAGCCACGGCACGCTGTGAAAGAGAAATCATCCTTGCACCCTTTGATAACGTGAACATGATACGAGCTTCTCCCGTGGCACTGCCAGCACTGCCGGCTTGACTACGCGGCACAGACGCAGGGCTTCAGTCAAGCAATACAGTGGGGGAAATGGAGTTGACTTCCGCGCACAAACTCTACGAAATAGTGCATGCAAACGCTGCGTCGCGGATTTGAATCACACCAGTCGTATCTCCCTTTTCACCTTAAAACGTTACAACTCTCCAGACGCAGTTACGTTATCAACAGAGCATCATCAACTCGCGAGCGTGATTCATCGTGTCCGGCTCGGGCATGGATGTTGTGTTGTTCTTTCACCACTCACATAGGCTCTTGAAAACATCGTTGTTAAAGGGGCGTAAAACCCTCTCACCAATTTTTCTACATCGCAATGCGAAGCAATGATTTTTAATTTTTCTTTTTAATGTCCGGGACCATTTGTTTTGCAACCCTGAATTCATTGTACATACCAGAACAAAATAATTTTCCGTTTATGTGTCATTGTAACCCGTAGTTACCGTCATTTCACAAGTACCATGCTGAATACGACACACGTGCGTGCCTAGCTCGCAGGCAGAAGAGGGAGGAAAGATAAAGAAGTGAGAGGTCGGCCTGCTGCGTTGCATCTTTACTCGCGCGTCGCGCACCTCGCTAGCAACATTTTGCCACACGGAACTTGCCAGATATTTACTGTGGGATTATTAAAGGCTAAGTAGCGATGGACGACTACGTTATAAAGTTTAATACTGTTCTAAAATACATATAGTGTGATGAATTTAAATCCAGCAGAAACAATTTTTTATGCCTTTTAAACAAAAAATTATTAATTAAAAATTAATAAAATTTTTTTAAAAATTTTGTCCGAGTTAATTGAAGTCCGGGACATCGAGGTCCGAGTTATCGAGGGTTCACTGTATTTGTAAAATACGTATAACACTATTTGAAATGTAATTAGTATTTCACACATAAATTACATTAAATTGACTGTAGCTTTGAAGGAGTAGTTTGACTAACATGCTCCGCTGTCCAGCTAAGTGCTTCAGCCGGTAACTCGATGCATAAGGGAAAATAACTTATAGCTTAAATGTGTTCGATAAATTTCAAGAACCGATGTAGTGGACATTTACAAGTGTCTGTTACACAATGACACAACGTTCTTCGATAAAATATTTGAAATCGAGCTATCAGCATGAACGTAAACACAAGTTTTTTCATGTAACAAGAACAATCACCCTCCACGTACACAGTGTCTAGTAAACTTACTGTATGTGATTTGGAAAATGCACCTACATGCTTCAACAATGTTTGTAATTTTAGATCATGTGAGGCCATTGTAACTTGTTGGCAAACTGTTTCCAGTATTAGGTGAACAGGAAGGCCATTGAATAAATAACCTTTCAGCAGAAGAAACAAGTTATGCGTGAAAAATGTTGAATGCCGTACTCTTGATGCTACAGTCACTGGTGTAATTACAGAGAATAGCCTAACAATTACAGGAGAACAGGGAGAATTTATGAATTATATTTTGCATATTTTTCCCCATTTTAATATTTTCTCAATTAAGATGCATAACATCATGAATTTACCTTTAAACCCACAACATTAATTCTAACTCTGCTTTCTTTGATGTTCCATCACAATAATTCATCGTGAGTTCGTAGTTCACGTTTTCATGGCTGCTAAACAATGTTTCGTCAGTAGGAAAAACTTGTAAGGAGAAATCTTCCATTGTCCTGCGTTTACAAACGAATTTCAATGTCAAAATTTTCTTTACCTTTTGTAATCACACTTATATGTTTGCTTGTCACAAAACTTAAACATTGATTATACTCCACATAATGTTAAAACATATGTTTGCTCGACAAATGTTGTAGCTCAGACGGAAAATACGAGCCTCTGATAGTTCTCACACCTCTAGCTAGGTTTAGGATTTCATTTTGTCTTTCAAATACACTTCTACTGCGTTGAAATCAGAATCATTAAACAAAAACATAAGGCATTAATTAAAAAGTTCCGAAAATATCGTGCAGTTTGAGTTCATTAATAAGAAAGAAACAAAAAAAAAAAAAAAAAGAATGGCCTTTGACATCTTACGTGCATCCCTCGTTGGCTTGAGGCTCACTACAAACAACTAAATACAAAAATAAAAATTATTGACCTGTTCTCAACTGGCACATACTGGAATATTAAATTATCATCTAAAACCAACTCCCAAGGGTTCCTATCGTTACGTCGGCAGCAGTAAATCAGGCGTCATATCAGGAGGCCTGCCGCATACGTCTTATCACGATGGAATTTATATTAGAAGAAAGAAAAATGCCACTGATAGCGTCGGTCGAAACAATAGCCTCAGAGAAATAGGAATGTTCTCTTATGTAGAGAAGGTATTACTAAACATACTGATAGGCATTCCTTAAACTGCATAAACCTCTGAGTATCTCAGTAAACAGGAAAAAAAATCATTAATTACATAAGGCATAATAGGACAAAATCACAATTAGCAGTTTCATACATAAATAGGAACTTAAATAGGCTTAAAATATGAATTTAGAATTATTCATCCCAAACATAAACATCAGTAAAATATATAAATTACATAAGTTTTAAAAATAGAGACATACTGATAATTACTTCAAAATAAAATAGACAACTGTAATTCCATTACTTCTTGCTGGTCTGTGTCAGTTATTCATCTCGCAGTTCCAACTCAAAAATTATTTCTAGCAGTCCTACAAATTATATTGGCGATTAACGAGCTATAACTGAGCGTAGACATTCTTTACCTCTACCATAAATTAAGAATACGGTTCAACTGAAGGGCTTTAGATTTATAGTGGTGTGAGTCAGTTGAAATATTATCCTCTTAAAAAATGTTTGTGTAATCACATGCAAAATGCAGTACATTCTTGTGGAATGCAAACAGAATTCAGAAATTCAGTTAAAAGTGGAATATTTTTTACAGAGTATTATTTTGTAAAATGAGAATAATATGAAAAAAAAAAATACACTACTAAAATTTGTGACTTACACCAATGTGAATCTCAGCCCCTCAATCATTGCATGCATTAATCCTTAAGTAACATATTTCAAAATAATGAGTGACCATTGTATGAATACTTCAGTAGACATTTTCGAATGGGTGATGCAGCGTACTATATTGCAGCTACAAGTAACTTCATACTCCCTAAGAGAACTGTCTTATTGGTTACCTATATAAATGCTTTTCGATTTTTAATATTATCTTGTGAATGAACTCACTGTTTAATATAATTACATTGTATTACAAGCAAAGAATCAAAAATAGTTGAAATTGCTTTGTGTATAACTAATTTCATCTCAATACAGACATAGACTGTTCTATGAGTCATTTAAAGGCTATGTAATAAGAAACGAACACTAAAATAATGTATATTTCAGATGATAGGAGATAGGCCTGCATACACAATTTCCATGGTTGTTGAGAATTAGTGGTTGAATGGAGGCAGAGGACGTGTCCAAAAATGCCATTTTGCAAAATTGCAAGCCAAAATATATGTGCATATATTTGAATTCCTCACATAATTGAGGTGCAAGGTCAATGACAGAGAATGCGCCATTCGCGACTTAGTCAAAACAAGGGTATGCGAATGACCAGTAGCAACAGAAAAAAAGGGGGCAGGGAAGAGACAGTCTCTTCCCTAGAACAGAGGGGAGGGACAGTATAGGCATTTATAAACATCCTAAGTTTTAATATTAAAACATATTACAATTTCTACCAGCTGTATATTCAATGTGTAGACTTGAGAACCACTTAAATAGCACCAATTTCCGCACAAAAATCCAAATTATCCCGGGGGACGACCCCTGGACCACCCCGCTTTATTAAGTCGTTATAGGAAAAACTCTGAAATAAACTTCTGTCTAAGATCCTTCCCACCCCCCCTAAATTTCTGGCAATGATCCTGTACCCTTTCCCTGACAAAAACTCCTTCAGAGCCTATGAGAATGACAGATATATAAGTTGAAATACGGGTTCGTGATGGATTAATTCACAAATGAGCTGCTACTGCCCTATCTCTCAACAGCTCTGTTTATTTCTAGGTGCCCATAACATATTTAAAATGTCTATACATAGTATTACGGTTGTGTCTTCGGAGAATGACTTTAAGAACACATGTTCCTTGACCCAAAATGCTTGGAACATCTTGCACCCATTTATGACCATCAATATCCTACCATTTTGCTTTGTAGCTATAAAAAAAAACTTACCTTTAAAAGAATCAACTTCCTCAGAAGGGTAGTGTACGTCTGCAGCGTTGTCGTCATTTTCCCCCCTCCATTGTTCTTGTAGCAGAAGTTCTTGACTTGATTCTGGTACCAGGGAACGTTCAATTTTCTGATGTTGTGCACTGAATGAGTGATCTATGCTTTGTTCTGCTGCAGCTAACTTCGTCAAGCCATTCAGAGCTCTAAGATGTTTTGAAATGAAGTTGGGTAGCTTAATGGGTGGTTCATCGTGCATAAGGATACCATTCTTGAGGAGAGAAAAGTCACCTTCAACATGTGCTGAACTTGCTACCCTGTGCGGGGAGCCAAAAAAATGTGCCATAACTCCCGTCCATAAAGGAAAATATGACAGCAGCAACTCTAACTTTTTTGCGAACTCAGGGCAAAAGTATGGATTTCGTTCTGATCCTTTTTTAAGGGCATTGGCTTCTGCTGTTTTAACAAAGTCCTTTACAAACTGTCGAATATTTTCGCACTTGCTCATTTCATTTCTGTAACTTGGTTCATCCACACCAATGTCATTGTCAATCAGTGTGTGGTTGGGATCTTCGATAACATCTCGTAATGTATCAGGGAGTTCTACTGCCCCGAGTACCCTCTCCCTGAGGTACTGTTTTGCGTTATCTGCACCCGTTTTGTCAGTCATTTGAGGTGTCGCAAGGCCACAACTTTCAGACAGCGACAGAGTAAATATGTGCAAAGATAAATTTCGCAAATCATCAAAATTTTTGCACTGCACCAACAATCCAATACACCTTATCAAAAATTTTCTCACCATTTTCCGATATTTTGGGTAGCACTTCCATCTGCAAACTGTCTTAATGAGATGAGCCACATCCACACGAATATAACAGTCAAGACTTAAGAGACTACCAGAAAGAATTTGGAAGCAGACACTGATGTATGAAGCTAAGCTCATGTCATTCATTGACCTGGATAATGCACCCAACAGTGCAAGAGAAAAATCACATACACATTCATTTGGAGCCCTTTGAACATCTTTGAGCCATTTTTATAACCAAAAAGTTATCGTGGCCATATCTTGCATCTCGGTTAGCAGCTGAGAAACACTAATGATCATGTTTCTGAAGTGGATGACAACTTCATACAAAAATATATGACTTGACAAGTTGTTAGGTCCAATTCTTTTTATTTTCTTTACTAGACTTCCTGTTGAATCTACTGATGCACTTGAAAACAATGATTCACTCAGGAACTTCTTGTAAATGAATTTCTGTTCATTTGTCCAGTACAAACAAAAAATTCATTATAGCCGATAGTGTATATTTTTCCTGCATATTCAGGCGAGTTTTTCATTTCTACCAGCGATGAAATAGGATCAAGTATTCTTGGACATTGGCAATCAATTCTTTTTCCTTCTTCTCTAACTTTTCTGCAGGTCGACAAAGATGGTAGATAAGGAGGTTCTTGTTCTCCGAATGTCATAACCCTATCCACTTTTTTTACGCGCCATATCCCTGCTTTATTTTCAACCATTTCCTTACTTGCATCAAGCCTCTGTTTCTGTTTACAGCATAGTTGTATTTTTTTCGTCTGAGGAATACCTCGTGTATCTGGGGCATAAACAGTCATAATTAGAGGCAAAAGTGACTTCGGTTCCTCTTCTGCTACAACTAAAACTTTCCCCCCGCAGTCTGTACATGTGGCGGCAGCTGACAAAAACGGTTCTGACCCGCTGTCACTAAGGCATACTTTGCATCTTTTGAAAGACAGTGAGCAAGGTATCTTTAACTGGTCATATGTGTGTTGTGAGAATACTCCAGCCCAGGTATTGCTTTTCAAAACTCTTCTCCTCTTTAACCTGTTTCCCTCACAATACTCTACTTCCTCAGGTTTGCATGTTTCATAGTCCGAATAAGGAATACGAAGCTTCCATTTCGAAGTACATTTGACATCAGAATTTTCTAAAGATGAAAAATTAATTTCCTCTTCATTTTCTTGCAACGTAGTACTTTTGTTCCTGACTTCTAACTGTACGCCAAGATGAGTTGAGAGAAAATCAAACAGTCCATATCGATTTTGTTGGACATAATCATGACATTGCTTAGGTTTGTATAGCTGCTTACCAGCAATGACAAAATTTTTGTCTGAAGTTATATCATTCCACACACTGGCTGAAGCTGTTCTTAGGTTTCAATTGCCATCAAATAAATCTGTATATTTAAGGAATGTGTCTCGAATAATGTTTTCTTCTATAGGGCATTTTCTTGGCATTACCTGAAATAATTTAAACCAGCATTATTAAATATCATCAGTTAAGTAAAATTCCCACTTACATCTTCATAAATATTACAAACATATACTATTGAAAAAATTTTGTCGTGGAACACTTGACAGATTATTCTAATAAAATATGTAGGTACACTAGTGGCCTATAACTCGGCTGTGCTGCTTTATAGATTACTCTTTAATATAAAATAAATCAACATTTACGGCAAATATCGTTTTGGTCCTAGATTCTATGGTACAAAACCATTTTACTTATAGAAGCCAACAAATTTATGAACCCGCCTTCCCCTCATAGAAAATACAGCAACCGCTTACATTCGAAGGTCGCATTGTTTTCATATGTAACTAGCTGTCCGGCCGCGGCATTGGCGGTGTGGAATTGTTTTAAGGGAAAACTATAACAATTAACAATTGCTTATCATGTTAGTGAGACAGTAAGGATATGCGTAAAAACATATTTTTAAGACTTCCTCCCCCTCCCTAAGCATAACTATAACTCATCAGTTTTATAAGATATCGAGGATATCGGGAAAATACACTTGACCCCTTTTCATCCATGAATGGGTGCCTATGCCGCAAGGGAAAGCCATCCTAAAATGTTCATACTTCAATTAGTTTATCATAAAGAGAGGAGCCAATATTTTATTTTATTTGTAGCCATCTTCCCTTTTCATGTTATCTATACAGTATCAACAAGGAAGATGGCTGCAAATGAAATAAAATACGGGCTCCTCTCTTCATGACAAATTATAAACAAACCTACTTAACTCTAGACAGCCGAATACATGCTCACCAGGATTGGCTCTCAACACCAGCCGATCAGGAGGAAGTCTGCAGGCGATTGGCCGCACAGCAGAGACAGCTATATAAAGAGACCATCCCATTCCAGTCCCAGTCTGAGCCTTCAATCTAACAGTAGAGTCATTCCGTGTCAAACCAACCAACAAACAAATTATTTTTAATTAGGGAGTTTAATTTTTTCAAATATTTTAAAGCGGAAGACTATGCAAGACACACGGGAAAATTCCAAAATTTATTATTTTTTGTAATTATATTTTTATTAATTATTTAAAATTTATGTTTATACCAAATTACTGTCGTGTTAACAAAAATTAAAATTGCTCTGCAACATTTGGTGCCAGAAAGCAGATATAAGACTTGATATAAAATTGACACTCAACAATTATTTAAAATACCCTAAATCATTCTTCAATATTTGTCATTAAATATATGTTAAACTTACATGCATTGCAAGACATCCAGGAAAATTTCAGAACGACATGACAACGGGATAATATTTCATTTAATTGCGTTGTAAATAATAATTTATTTTAGCGGAAAACCTATTTAATAGCACAATATTATAAATTGAAGAATGAATAAGTATACCAGTGGTTGCTCTTGCATCCATAAATCAAGCTATTAATTTCATTTTCATTGAGCACGTAGTCATTCTTAATTTAAAATTCAAAATGAATTCCTCTAATTGAATTCCTTGAAAACTACAATAGTTCCCTCAGAGGTGCCGCCTCAAACCAAGGCGATCCAGGTTCGAATCCCGGCGGGGTTGGTCCTCGAGTTTTGTCGGGGACCTCTCATATCACCCGCCCTTCATACTTCATGCTTCATACTCACCTCATGTCATCTCTCACCAGAGCTAAAGACATCAATGTTAAGCGCTAACTGAAATCTCTCTCGCTCTCAGTTCCCTTAGAGTCAAAATTTGGTCACTTTAAAGATGTTGAAAACTTGCTTTAGTAGCAAGCTGCTTAACACTGCCTTCTTAGACCATTACATGCTCTCTTGCTGTATAATATAGAAAAAAAATGCATTTTCTAATTACACAGTCAGTCATCAGTCAGTGAACATTTTCTACTCAGTTTTGATACTCGTATTATGGTTTTATTCTCTCTGAGTAGGTTTAGAGAAAATTACTAATATTAATTAGAAAAAATAATCAGTACGCACATTTTTGTAAAATTCTAATTTGTACAACCAAAAACTGTTCTTGAACAGGCAAACATATTGAGCATCGGGCATACAGTACCCCATCTGTGCTTGCAACGATTAATAAGAGCATTAAATTTAGTATGGCCCCATTGTTATCCTCATCTGTAATTTCGCACAATGTCTTGCAATACATCGAATTTTTACGTACATTTTTGTTTACGTGCATTTGACATATTTGAAACATTTTACACAACAAATATATTTTCTTATTTTTACTGAGTGATATGCCAACTTGGTCCCTTCAAAGTAGCATTGAAAGAAGTCCTATATCAGCTTTCTACACGAGGTTACCTAGCTATTGGAATTATCGTTAACTGAAATCACAGCAATACAGTTATAAATTTCACTTCTATAAAATTCGCAGTACAAGGAATATTAAGGGGGCAATTTGTGTCCTTTAAATGGAAGACAAACCTGACCATTGTCAGTTAATGTGTTGTTTAAATGGAAGACAAACCTGATCATTGTCGGTTAATGTGTTGTTTAAATGGAAGCCAGATCTGATCATTGTTGTTTCTTGTGTTGTTTGAACAGAAGACAAACCTGGTCATCGTCGGTACACGTGTCGTTTAAATGGAAGCCAGATCTGATCATTGTTATTTCTCTTGTTGTTTAAATGGAAGACAAACCTGGTCAACGTCGGTCCATGTGTCGTTTAAATGGAAGCCATATCTGATCGTTGTTTCTCTTGTTGTTTAAATGGAAGACAAACCTGGTCAAAGTCGGTTATGTGTCGTTTAAATGTAAGCCCGATCAGATCATTGTTTTTTCTTGTGTTGTTTAAATGGAAGACAGACCTGGTAATTGTCGGTTCTTATGTTATTTAAATTACTTCTGATATTTTCTAATGTTTTACAAAGACTAGGCCTATAGTGAATTGTGATTCCATACGAAATGTTAAAAATATGCCTATAAAAGTCTGTTGGATAGGAACTTTATGATAATCTCTAATTTACTCTTTCACTTCTCACAGTTTAGCCTAGAGTAGTAGATTAAGACCTTCAATTTTACCCAACCTGTAGATTCCACGTTTGCATTTTGCGTTGGACCTCGAAACTCGATTTTCATTCGCACAGTGCGATTTTGGCAATTTATATTACCAATGAATGTTAGCTAGAACATCCATTAGAATATATAACCTGTTACATAAAAGTATAAAACCTGGATTCAGCACTCACTTTCTCTTAATCGACGATTCCTTTGGCATTAACAATGGCAAACAACTCTAGTAGAAAGTTTCTTCACAATTATGCAAATACTTCCGTCCTTGTCTGTATTTTTATGCCTGATGTTTTTTTAATTGAATCTAACTTGGGACTCTTATATGATTGATGGATATGTTAATACTTACATGATGTTTGACGAATGCGGGCGTTAGTACTAGGGATGTTGGGAAAGCTATTTAAGATATTTTATGTAACCTGAAGCCTTGCTGCTATATAACAGAAAAAAATAGACAGTAGTTAAGTCAGTTCATTGCTGATAATCGAAAATGAGTAAAAGTGTATCAAAATTCATACATCGTCTTGCTATATATATATATATATATAAAAAAAGCCTTTGTTGTGTGGTAATGAAAATCAGTGGGACATATAATGTTGTCAAAATACTTATTTTGATATGTTGGTGAACCTAAATGCTTCTAAAATGAGGTTACAAGGCATGAAATAACATATTTTACAGTACTTTATATGTTACTGTAGAAACAGTACAAATTGGTCAAAACATCATTTTGGAACTAATGACAAATTGACAATGAAAACCATTTGCGACTTGGCGTCAGTGGGCGAAATTGTTATCGACTTATGTTGATAGGCTATATTTATTGTTTTGGCAGTAAAAAATTATCAGAAAAGAAACAGCTGGGAAGTACTGTTACATATACTTATTAATTAGATTGGTTCACTGCCAACAAAAACTGATTCGAGTAAACATATTATAGTGCTAATTTATGATTTCAGAGAACTTCTCAATTAGCTCAAAAGAAATATATAGACACTTACTTATTTTTTACTGTTGTTATTATTAAGTAAATTTCAGACTCAGAAGTGTCTTACATCGTGTGATACAGTTTGTTTAATTGAAATATTTGGTTGTCAGAATAGCAACTATTTTGTGTATTAAAATAAATAAATTTTCAAGGGGATCATAAGGCGTCTCAATTTACTAAGATAATCTGAAGACCCTAAAAACGTAGACCAACATCGATGACAGAAATACAAAAAAGCAGAAACATGCTGTTACAATTATGACTGTTAGAAAAACTGTATTTGGAAATGGCTCACACAAACATTCATGGATTAAATAATTCTAACCCAGTCCTCCGGTTTATCGATATGTGAGACTGTACATATAACAATAATAACACAGCGTATTATGTGTATAAAAACAGCGATAGTTGTTTCCCTCTGTGAAGAAAGTAAAGTACCTGCAAAATGGCAATGTTCAAATCAACAATTCCATAGCAAATTTAACCCCAGGTCTACGAAAGTTACTGTTTTGGGACAAACCGTTATAATGCACCTACTCCGAGGATCTGCAAGAACGTAAGAATTGCTCAAGCTTCTAAATGCACATTACTGAGATAACGATTCTGGTAGTGGCCTTTATGAGGATGAATTTCACGAAGAAATTAATTTTTCTAAAGGTCTCTTCAGTGAAATGACAATGCAGACAAGCGTAGACATGAACAAAGCTGCTAGACAGCAATATCACTAACTGCATATATTTGAGATAAACAAAACAAACACGTTAATAGTCTGAAAACTTTTGCTGCTTTTAAAAGTGCTAGATAGTACAATCACACAAACAAATTGAAGAAAATTTGGAGGAGGCTATGTAAGTACTATTAGTCGTTCGTGTGTTCCCCCGCGCTATTTACGGGCAGTAGGTGAGTATATCCAAAAATTACTTAAAGTAAGATTGTAAAATGTTCTAAGGGTTTCTAAGTCCAGGTGACTAAAAAAATTAATGAGTAATTTCACCTCAATATGATTGGTTGGCTATAATTGTTTTGTCTGTGTTAGCAACCTCTTCAGCCTGGGATATATTAATATTTGACCACGTTGGTGACGTCTGCAGTGAAACCGTTTACATATCGGTACTGCTACTTCTTATACCAGTTCTCTGCGGAGACAAATACCTGGAGTATAAACAAAAGTCTAGTTATTTTATAAAAGTAAACAATATTGAAGTTAATATAGGTACCATTTTAATAATTACGTGAATTTGGATAGTAATATTTATGGCCTATTAGACAAGAAAACAATGTTTTTTAATGCATGTTTATGCCTTTCATATTGCAGTATTTAAATATGAGCATGGGAAATAAAATTTAACAGAAAACAGTCAGCATAACTAATACGCTTAGGCTACTTGCCTCAACATGGGTGCAAATTAACACTAAATGTTAAAATAATTAGTGTATATCTAGAAATTTAAATAATATAGTAATTTATGTTACACTCCTTTTTCTAACATCGTAACTTAAGCAATAAAGGCTAATTAAATCAACTTTGGATAATGAGATGTATTAATAGTAGTTAGTAGGTTTTTATTTACATCGAGCTTGTAGTTCTTGACATACAAGTATTAAAAATTATTTATTCAAGTCGTAAGACCTTGGAAACTTGAGAATACATATTACTAAACAAATTCCAATAACATTGAATTTACGTTACCTTACTTATTAGTTACTGCGTATAGTCTGAAGGATTTTCGTAAAATGGCACCTCGACATATGTGTTTAAAAAAATTCACAGAGTAACACTTTATAAAAATTAATATCGCATCCACAAAATACATTATGCTAAAGTTGCTGTATTAGGTACTATGTAGGCCAACATAACAAGTTAAAAGAAATACTGATTACTTACTTTTTAGGTAACTCATGAGATTCTGAAATTTTCCAATTCCGCCAATGTGTATCTATTTACACTGAATTAACCAAATAAGACATATCACTTTACTATGTACTATAAAGGTATTAAGTTTGATTAAATTCTGAAGAAGAAAAAAATTTACCTTACGTATGCCACTCAAATGACAGAATACGAAAACGGCATTAACAAAAACATTAAAGCCAAGCTACTTCGATAAGCTGTAGATGTGTACCGAGTTTGATTTAGATGTAAAAATAGTTCCTTAGATATCTCGCGTGATCAAAATATATTTAAACAGCCTCCGTTTTGAAAATGTAAACTCGGTAAAAACGAAAAACTATAAATGGCAACTTAATAAATACTGGTTCTATATACGTACTAGTTCTATATAAATTTATTTATATATGTGTTCCTTCTGATACTCTGTATGTTCGTCAAAATTTTCAAATGCCCGCCAGTTTGAACATATAAACACTAAATAAAGAAAATACAAAAAATTCTTGAGAGAGCTTTCTAAGTAACATGTGTGTATCAAGTTTGATAATGTTCGGAAAAATATTTCCTTAGGTATGTCATAATGCTACAGATATAAAAGTGGTTTCGTTCTGAAAAAATAATCATAGGATGAAACGAAATACAGAAAAGTCAAGCTAGCTTAGTATGTAGTATATATGCACCGGATTTGATGAACATCGGAAAATAATATTTCCTCTGATACGCTTCGTTGTGCTAAAAATATCAACCTGGCCACCGTTTTTTAAATGCAAACAAAGGATGACAGAAATACACTATTCAAGTCAACATACTGAGAAGCATATGTGAAACAAGATTAATGAAATTTGACAAAGAAAAAAAAATCCTAACATTCAATACCATGCTGAAGAAAGACACCATTATGAATATTTTGAACACAGGATAAACGGATTACACTGAAGTCAAGTTAGCTTTGTATGCAGTAGTTGTTGATCAAGTTTGAAGAAATTCAGATGAAAAAATTACCTTTCATGTTTAGTATTATGCTAGAAAATGTAAACATGGCCACTTAAAATCAACAAAGTATGAATTAAAAACATAAATATCAAGACAGCTTACAGAGTTTAATGAAGTATGGAAAAATATTTCTCCGATATGTCATATTATGCTAAAAACCTCAAAATAGTAGCAATTTTGAATACTGTTATGCGACATGTACTAAATACATAAAAGTCTATTCACCTTACTAGTATCTTCAAGTGGGGCCTACATCATTTGATGACATACTAAATTATGTTTCTTTAGATACCTCGTGTAATCGAAAAAAAGCAAAATTACACAAAATACATAAAACTTAAGTCAGGGTATTAAGTACGTTATGTCCAATAAGTTAGATGAAAATCAGTTGTCTGGTTAGAATGTTATTATTGGGGGATCTACATACAGACATACACACGGAGACAGACGAGCGATTTCACAAGCCCCTCTTTCCTGGAGAAAACTAGCCTCAAACTTGGTACATGAACATTTTATTGTTTGCATGTGTGTGCAAGAAAGAAAATAATATTACACTGTAACTAAATGATACTGGAAAAATAATATATTTATTGATAGAGATATGCCATACTTTATCTCTCTATATAAAAAAACTAGCTGGCCGGCTACGGCTCGTATGATGTCATAGTAATTCCCATCGCACAGTCGTGCACGGGATACTAACCCGCAACCCCACCCCTCCCACACCACAAACTTTATACAATACCTGAGTGAATGCTTAAAGACAGGCCGTGATAATTCTTCCGTATGTACAGACTACAGTCCAAAGAGGTTTTATTTATGAGTAAGTTGGCAAGAAGAAACAACTGTTAAATTATATATCCATGATCATTCTCTTTTTTCGGGAGACTGTAACATTTTACTGCTTTTCACATCTTTAATTTTAAAATTTCATAAAATCCTGAATTTGATTTGTAGATATTTACGTAAGCTTCATTCTTATCAAAAAATAATTTCGATATCTCAACGGGTATAAGCGGTACAGATGATTATTTGAAAACAAATTTGTACCACCTTCATAGACAAAACGTCTACTGTTGAAATGTAAATAAAAAGAAAGGTTAAAGGGATAATGAGTGAAATTGCAAAATTATGAATTGTGTATGGTAGAAAAGCCTCCAGCATAATGAATATCTTGTCTGAAAACCTGGCTATGCTCAGTCGAGGAAATTAGGAAAAACATGAGATCTATCCGAGGGCTTACGCAGGTGAGAATAAGATTTTGATAGGAGGCTAAACTCACTACAGAAAACTATGATACAAAAAAAATGTATACAAGCTATTTGGTTCAGGCAAGGAGAGCTGACAAGACTTATCTGGCGATGTTCTCTGAAGTTCGCTGCGTCCCTCGTACAAATTAATAAGTATAGGTTCTTAAATTTTTTATTACTTTTTTTTAAAAAGAACAGTCAACAACAACATCAATTCCTTATTATTTTTCCATTTCATTTCTTCCATAGACAACCTTCAATAATCAGCTTCACATTAAGAGAAATAAAATTGACAATAAACTGAAGTAGTGTTAAACCTGACTCTTAGGTGAGAAAACAAAACATGAATCTAAATCTATTAACCCTAAATTCAGTCTTTCAAATAACTAAACTAAATTATGTACATTAAAAAAAATAACAAACAAAATATTAAATAATCCAATCAGGCAATAAAAGGACTCAAATAAAATTAAAGAATCTCTGCCAGTCCATATGTCACAAATTAATTTTTTTTTATCAGCTTTCAAGGACGAATTTCAAAAAATCCTGAAATTACTTTTTTTGGTATTTACGTAACATTTATTTTAAAGCAAAAACCATTTCAATATTTTCACTGACTTAGGAGATAAGTGGGATTAATTAAAAACATATTTCATTTTGTAAAGAGCTTTCAAGGAGGAATTTTGAAAAATTCTAGAATTACTTTTTTAGATATGTATTAACTTAAACATAATATTAAAGAAAAACACATTTTACGGCTTTTCACACCCTATTTTTGGATTTTGCGTCAATATGCATTTCATTAGCCAATATCACGAAGTTAAAAAAACTTATAATAGCTTTCCCGGTTAATGATGTATCAGGGATTCTTTGAAAACACATTTCACCCCTTTTCACTCCCTTATTTATCAAATTTCGAAAAATCCATTCTTAGTGGGTGATTACAGGCCAAGGGGAAGATTCCCTCAAAATTTCATCGTTCTAGGTCCAGCGGTTTGGGCTGTGCGTTGATGAGTGAGTGAGTGAGTATGCCAGGACACTTAATTTGATATATTAAGATGAACACTGACTGACATATCAAACTGCAGCCCAAACCACTGGACCTAGAATCGTGAAAATTTTTGTGAGGGTTCCCTTCAGGTCATAGACGAGCACTGAAAAGGGATTTTTCGAAATTCGACCCCTAAGGGGTGAAATGTGTTTCCAAAGAAAATACGTGAAATGTGTTTTCAATTATTCCTCTATATCTATCGAACCAATCGAGATATCGTAGTGCTCTCTGCTTTAGATTGATGCTTTTGTAAATATCCCATATACTATTGAAATATATTTTCCTATTTTGGACCTAAAGAGTTTAAAAAATAGGTAAAATGTGGTTTCGATTCACAATCTATGAATATACTAACGATTCCATTGATTTTTTTTATAGCGATGTGATTATTGTTTAAGATTGATGCTTACTCAAATAGCCGAAAATAAATTTCACGAATTTTCGAAATTCCCCACCAAAGGATGTGAAAAGGAGTGAAATATGATTAAATGTGTTTTTAGTTAATCAACGATATATCTAGAACCCAAGGAGCTATTGTTGTGTTCTTTACGTCCAAGAGACACCAGTTACGTATTCTGAAACGTGATTCAAGGGTTTTTCGAAATTCGCTCCCTTAGGAGGCGAAAAGACATGTAATGTGTTTTAGATAAATTCTTGATATCTATCGAACCTGTCGAGATATACGGTTAATTTTTGTTTCTGGATGATGATTACAAATGGACATTCTAACACTTGATGACTGAAGTAGCAATCTGGTGAACAATGAGGTTTTTTCAATTAATTAAAGAAAATATTATTAGTTTAAATAATATTCACAAGCAAAGACACGGGGGACTGCTAGTTAAAGTATAATTTTTATCCCTTTACATTCTACAAAAATAAAGTTTTTTAAGTAAAATAAAAACTTTTGATTGGCTTATATAGTTTGATGTGGTTGCCTGCCTTCCATAAGTATTGGTGCAATTCGAAAATGAAGTCCTGGAACAAAATTTAAAGGAAATGGATTACTGAAGAATAATATTTAATACTTATGCTTAATTTAAGTGAGTGGTATCTGGTTGATGATGGGGGAGGGAGTTAGTTGATGTAAACTTCCGGTAAAATCAGTTTATCTTGTCAAAATTTTCAAATGACAATTGGGGGGGGGGGGGGGTAAATACATAGTACGGTAGTAATATTTTATTGTGTTTAGCATAAATACTAAGGTTTTCAAAATTTGAAAACTGTCAATGCTTTCAACTTGAGAGTAAAGTCAATAATCATTGAAATACAGGACAAAAGAAATCCTGATAAAACTAGCACAACACGAATAAAAGCGAAATGTAATATAGCCAAGTTGAAAGAAATTCACGTATTAAGAACCATAATTATGACGACCTACATTTGCGTAGTTGTTTAGAATACTGGTAAGAGGTTTTGTGAACGAATCCCTTGTAAGGAAAGGCGATTGGGAACAGCTATGATATTAGCCTATATACGCACATATTAGTGACAGCTGGCAGAAGATTTAATTTTCTACTTAAGTACACAACAAAGTTCTTAAATGTTGCAAGAAAAATTGACTTAGTCGTGACGGAAACAATGGAGTTGAGATATTTGAGAAGCACGAGGGATGACATGAGATGGATATGAAAGCATCTGGAATGAAATGTCAGGGAAAACGGAGAATACATGACAAACGTCACCAACTTGCGGCATCGTACAGGCACCATTATCACATGTGAAAATCCGTTTGAATCTGCTGGGAATTGAACCCTGATTACAAAATTTTGAAAAGCATAGTGGGCGAAACCGCTTTGGGTACAGTGATTGCACATAAATAATATAATATTTCTAACGCAGTATAAAATGTCTCGTAGGATTTTACGTTGAACAATAATGTTTATCAATGATTTCAGGATAGAAAAAACATAAACATCTTTTGGTAACCGAGAGTCTATTATCATTGAAATTTAATGAATTAGCGGCACCTGAAATAGTGAGACGTCATTGAAAAGTAGGGCGTTTGTTTCTCTTATATTTCCTTGTTTGTCATCAAGTCTATCTGCACCACACAATAACACGGTGTGCACAGTTGAAAAAAATAGCAATTAATAGAGGCACGAGTATTTCGCGTATTCATCTGGCAACAGCTTAGACTTCTCAGACCTATACACACACTGGCCTAAGTTAAATGTCAATTGGCTTCTAACCGTAACACGTGTTACCACCACGACTTGTTTCCTTATTTATCACTGGCTTGCAGTCGTCAAAGACGTGTTAAAACAGGTGTCGTCTAATCACAATATTGGCATTCAACCTGACCTAGAATCAATACGCGAAATAATCTTGCCTCTAGCAATTAACTTTATAATTATTCAAAATAAGAGAATTGCATTGTGGATTAAATAATAAAAAAACAGTTCTACTATGTAATATAGAAAAAGGATTCCTTGAAATTGCTTGACTACATGAAATACTCTGACTGTATAGCAATAGCCGAGTTTAGTTACGAATTAAAACATACATTAAAGTACCAGGACATATATCGGCAATCGTGACTTACTAAGAGAAATAATTAAGTTGCGATATTATTAAGTTGCGATATTATTAACTTACGATAATCTGTCAATTTCTATATATGAAATGAAGTGCCCACTCTCTCATAAATATATTCACTCATTAACACACAGTCCAAACCGCTGTACCTAGAGTCATGACATTTTGAGGGTTGCTTTTTCTTACGACTTAGGCGAGCGATAAAACTGGATTTTTGAAATTAAAAAATTAAGGGGGTGAAAAGCTGTAAAATATATTTCCAACGAACCCTAGATAACTCTTAAACCCGTTAAGATATCGAATTGATCTTAATTTCTGAACATAGAGAGTGCATATTCCTGAAAAGGAGTTATAGAATTTTTTGAAATTAAACCTCTAAGGGTATTAAAATAAAAACATGTGGTTTCAATTAATAATTTGTCTTTCTTATAACTGCTGATATATTGAGATGATTTTCGAATAGGAATGAAACATTTAGTAGCTTAAGAATTCTGACGACCTATCTTGACGTAGTTGTCCGGAGCACTTGTAGAAGAATTCGGGTTTGAATCCCGCGTAAGGTAAGGCGACGGAGAACAGCTGCGATATACACACATATTAGTGGCAACTGGCAGAAGAGTTAATTTTCTATTGGAGTACGATGATTTTAGGATGGTTTTCTCTTGCGGCGTCGGCACCTACTAAAATGTAAAAAGGGGTAAAAAGTATTTTCCAGATATCCTCGACATCTCGTAAACCTGGTTATGCTTTGGAAGGATGTGAGAGTCGTAAAATGAGTTTTTGTCACATCCTCAATATCTCATTAACACGATAAGCTATCATTATAGTTTTTCCTTCAAAAATTTCATGCAGGCAATGTCGCGGCCAATTTTCTCATAAGTCTTTAAATTACCAATGGAACGTCTGTGTTTCAGCCTGAAACTTTAAATAAGCTTAGGCCTATAACCAAAATTCGAATATAGAAGCTATAGTGATTACTCACCATTACCATTTTCAGTTTTCTTTTAAAATACTAAAAATCTTCGGGTTGTAGGTTAATTTCAACTGGACGGCCAGAAATGTTTTAGTAAAGTATAACCTTCGTGCGTTCACACACAACCAACCATTATTTTTCTCATTTAATTAAATTTCTTTTGGGTACCACGATCTGCTCATGTCCACCACTTTGACCCCATCCTCCCAAAATTCAGTTATTTTTCGGCTGAAAACTTCTCGGATGCACGCAAAACTTACCAAGGTTTTTTAATTTTTTATCCTAAGTTTTTGGGTTGATGACTGTGCCATCAATACGTACCTATTCGAAAGTTCATTAAAAAATAAAATAAAATTTATTCCGTCACTGGGCACATAGAGGTTGTATACCCACAGCCACATGTAACAACATAATTGCAGAAGGTTAACTTCCTTATAAAATACTTCTCTATGTCTGCACTTGCTTTTTCGGACCGTCTACCTTGAAAGGTTTACGAAGACTAATAAGTCAGTCACCCCCACCCACATTATAAGGGTAATTGAAAGTTATTTTCTCCGTACAAAAATTAAGAACATTATTTTTCTTATTTACGTAACCATCATTCTCAAGGAAAAATTATATCAATTTCTAAACTGGCTAGGTTGATATAATGGGGTAATTGAAAACTAATTTAACGTCTTTTCACCTCTTCAGTGATCGAATTTCGCAAAATCTTACCATCACAGTTTAAACATTTGTATAAGTATCAAATTAAGTTGAAAATCACAACGATAAACCCATTGAATCTAAGCATAATCGACGATTCATTATTTTTTTCCATTCCTTCACAGCCCTAATAGTTCGGATTGTGAATATATCTGAAATATGTTTACGGAAATTTACGTATTCATCTTCATAAACGAAAATCAACTCTATACCTCAATGGGTTTGATAGCAGTCGTGGATTTCTTTACAGACAATTAAGGCTAGTGTATGGGCGTCTCATTAAAGTGGAAACCATGACGATACCCACTTGGTTGAAAACATATAGACGATTAATTGAAAACACCCTTCATCACTTTTCATAACTTTTCGCCGCCTTAGGTGTAACATTTTAAAAAAAATCAATAAACTACATTTCAAATATTTAAGTAAGCATTAATGATTCGCAAAAATAGCATCAATATCTAAAAATTTATTGTTATTGATATCTAAAGATCACGAATCATATATATATATATATATGTATGTATGTATGTATAAATTTTTTCCTTTTTTTTTTTTTTTTTTTTAAATACATATTTAGAGTTAGATTCGGAAAATTTCCTGAAGTTTATTTTCTGTCTTACGTAAACATCATTTTGAAGCAAACGGCACTTCAATATTTCGACTGGTTCGATAGTTCTAGAAGAATAACCGAAAACACATTTCACGTCTTTTCACACCCTTAATTCAAGACTTTCGAAACGTTTTGAAGTCGTTTGTTATTTATTTGTGTACGTATCTAATTTAAGTAAAAATCACGACGATAGATCATTAGGTTCGAACTGTACAGACGATTAATAAAACACACAAAACCTTTCTTTTTACGTTTTAGGAGTCGAATTTCGTAAAATCTAAATCTAACGTTTAAGTATTCACATCAGCAATTTTTTGAAGTAAAAAACAACTATGTAACCCGAAGGGATAGACAGTTAACGACAATTAATCCAAAACACATTTTAGTTGTTTTCATCCCCTTAAAAGTAGATTTTGGAAAAACCCTTAAATTAGCTTATATGATTTTTATGGTTGATTCATTGAAGTAAAAGTCATGACGATAGGCGGACGAATTCGAGCTATGTAGACGAATCTTATAAAACACACTTCACTTCTCTTCCCCCCTTAGGGAACGAATTTTGAAAAATCCTTTTTTAGTGCTTGCCTACGACATAAAAGGAAACAAAACAAAAAATTTTACAATTCTAGGTCCAGCGGTTTGGGCTGTCGTTTGATAAGGAAGTCAGTGAGTGAGTGAGTGAGTGAGTGAGTGAGTGAGTGAGTGAGTGAGTGAGTGAGTGAGTAAGTCAGTCAGTCAGTGAGTCAGCCAGTGAGTCAGTCTGTGAGTCAGTCTGTGAGTCAGTCTGTGAGTCAGTCTGTGAGTCAGTCAGTGAGTCAGTCTGTGAGTCAGTAAGTCAGTCAGTGAGTCAGTCTGTGAGTCAGTAAGTAAGTCAGTCAGTCAGTCAGTGAGTGAGTAAGTAAGTCAGTCAGTGTTCCATTTATACACAGAGATTGCACAAGAATGTACTAAAGATTAAAACATGCTTACTAATAATTAAAAATATAATATAAGGAAAACAGGAAATCTCCGACAAAACCGCGGGCAACAGCTAGTTAATGATAAATAAAATTAAGAAACTAATCACTATCCAGACAATTAAAGATACAAACACTTTCGTACATCATTACGTGAGTGAGAGATTTTGGGTCAGCGTTTGACATCGAGGTCTTTAGTGCTGGTGAGGGATGACATGAGGTGAGTACGGAGCAGAGCCGGAATGAAGGGGAGGGGGAAACGGGAGATCCCCGAGAAAACCCGCCGAACTACGGCATCGTCCGGCACGATTCCGACATGCGAAAGCCCGGTGACAGACCCCGCCGGAAATTGAACCCGGAACGCCTTGGTGGGAGGTGAGTGGTCTGACCACTCGACCACCGCGACCCCACTCGCACATCTTTAATTCATGCGTAACTTCAAGCTTTAAAATTTGGTACTCTGTTAAATTTTTTAAGCAGGATAATGAATGAATTTCCCACTTACTTCATATGCATGACTTTATGCATTTCAACGTCCCTGGTCGTTCGTAAGTGTACTTTGTTTTATTAGATACCTCTGTTAACGTGATGCACATGTTAAGGCTCCAGTTAAACGTTGTATGGAAAATAAACTTTAAAATAGCACACTATTTCAATTTGTTTGCTTTATGTTAACTATCAACTTGTACACAATAATAATAACCAGCCTAACACGTAAAAAAGGAAGTAAAATCAGTGAGTCCTATACCAACACACAGTCTTTCGTGTATTGTTAACGGAAGCTTTATTTATGCTACACAAACAGTTCAGTCTTAATGGTAAACAAACTAAATAATGTACTTACGTATTTGCGTTACGACGGGGAAGTCGATTACACGAAGACACAAATTGAAAAGTCTTGCCACGTGCTCATTTCTTCTGAAGTATGGAGCCGGAAATCTCTCACCGAACTTGTACACGCAAAACAAAATTATAATACGCCTAATTTCGTGGTGGTTTAAAACAAATTTGAAATAACTTTCGACCACAATTCCTGCAGTAACCAGAGAAAGAGAACTGTTGCTTCCAAACACCATCCAACTGACTAAAGTGGTGTTCATCCCTACACTACCTACCACCAGCCTGACACACTTTCACTTCCTGTGAGGGATACATCAGCTTACAGACTGTAACCCAAGGGGTGCCATAAAACGATAAAGCAACACAGAGTTGGCAAGTTAAAAGCTTGCCGTACATGACAATACATGAAGCAAGCATTAATGAATTTGTTGAAATTTATCATTTAAAAGTCTCGAAGACATGTAGCTATTCATACGTTTGTCGCGAAGTTAGACGTTCATGTGATGATACTATCCGTACGTCAAAGTATCTCGATGATTTAATACCTTTAGTTAAAAACAATAAAAAGATATTGTATTTGGCACTGTATTTGTAAATCTTTGGTTTTGTTCAAAACTTATATTTTCATCGTAATTTTAACTGAATAAAGTTGATAAAATGTTCAACTTAAATGAGAATAAACCAATTAATATATATGTATAAGTTGATATGTATGCATAAAAATAATATACAAACATGCAAACAAACAACACAAATATATATACGTAAATATATATATGTATATAAATTGGTTTATACATTTATGTTTACATGTATGCATATAAATATATGTGTTATGTACATACAAAAAATATTTACACACATACACATACGCGCACACACACACAAACACACACATGCATGCACATATATATTACCAAGTAAAAAATCAATACGTTAGTGTTATTTTATTGTAAAAAAAATATTTTATTTTAACTTAAGTGTTCAGTCTTACTTGTACAAAAGTGTACTTGAGGTATTAAGTAATACTCTTCTAAATTTTGTGTTATTATAGCTATTGAAAAAGAGTATGACTTCTAATCAATTTAACGATTCCACACATTAATACTAAGATACGCGGCAAAAATTGTATTACTGCTACAACAGTATGACGGATAAAACTACGAGGAATGTATCTGACGAAAAAACTGTAGAGCTTTTCACATTATAAGTGATAACAATAATACTTTGGTTAAAATTAAAAAAAGTTTATGCTTTAAGAAATGTGTCATACAATGTAAAACTAAGAATCCTAAATTTACCCAACAATAAAAAAACACGGAGGAAATAAATTAATTTTACATTTTTAATGTATAACAAATTGATTTTACGGATGATCAAAACTGATCTAATGATGATCTTACGATTGCCATCATAAAATTACGCAATGCGAAAAGTAAAGGGGTTAGGTTTACACTATTCAGAAAATTAATTAGACTTATTTTTAATGTTCATCAAAAAAATGTTGTGATTGATCAAATATGACCTAACAAAGATCTAACGAATGCAGTCATAAAATTTTACAATACGAAAAGTGGGAAGGAAGGGGGAGGGAGGCTAACTTCACATGTTTAGAAAATTATTTTGACCAATCCCTAATGCTGATCAAACGAAATTTATGGCTGATCAAATCTGATCTAACAATGATCTAACGAATGTGGTCATAAAATTTTACAATACGAAAAGTGGGGGGCTAACTTCGCATTTGTCAAAAATTATTATAACCAATTTTTAACGTTGATCAAACGAAATGTAGGGTTGATCAAATCTGATTTAACGATGATCTAACGATTCCTGTAATAAAATTTTACAATTCGAAACGTGGGGGGGGGGGGGGG
>PNEQ01001885.1:0-10169 GCA_003012365.1 Medauroidea extradentata | reverse complement strand
AGGCACAGCAGTTAGTGCATGCGCACATATAAGCACAACTGGAGTGAATGGGTCATGGTAACTACGTCCACTTAGGCTGCAGCTGTGACGTGGACTAGACGAGGCACAGTAGTTAGTGCATGCGCACATATAAGCACAACGGGAGTGAATGGGTCATGGACAATCGGAGGCTATTTTTTAGCTGTGCGTTTTGTACAGTACTACACTCACCAAGTAAAATACAACACAGATAATCAACAAGTGGAATAAATATATTTTTCAGCAGATTTTCTTTAAATTTTTGTCTTTCTAGACCAGATTTTTCCACGGTTCCTCAAAAAAGGGTAGTAAAAATGGGATAGTTGTACTAAAGGCATAGCTGCCAACTTTTACGATTCTCCCGTACAATGTACCGTATTTACTCACATAATGGCCGCCATCGCATAATGGCCGCACCATTATTTTGAAAGGCCTAGAGCAGTATTTCAAAAACTCCGAATAATGGCCGCACCCCATATTTTTCGACATGAGATACAAGACAGTAAAACTCTGTTAAGACGTTTACCAAGGGATCAGGTTTTGGTATGGACGTCGGTGAGAAAACATCTTTGCCAGAATGGCAAAAATGTGATCTCCAAAACGCGACCGTTGGAAACGTTCGTCGATCGGAAGCGTGGTGCCCCGGCACACATGACTAAATCCTTCGTTTTTCGTGCCTATAGACGTGGCGGCAGAACCGAGCATCTAGGTACCAGACACAATGAGTCACACTCGCTCGTTGATGCCCTGTTGCCACGATGAGTCACGCTCGCTGGTTTACGCGCTGTTGACACAATGAGTCGCACTCGCTGATTGATGTTGCTATGTTGATAAACGTAACGGCGTCTGGAGAGTTGTGACGTTTTACGCGTGAATCATATTTGTGTATAAACTACTTCACGGGAAATAATAGCGTACATGTAATGGACCGTAAAGTGTAAACGTCTTATGCGGGATAATTTTGAACGACTTTAATCGAGTGACGCACATGAATGGATTAACAAGATTTTATAGTCTCTTAATTTTTCCATGTTTACTGTACTATACATCGACAAAATCTTTTTCTTTATTTTTGGAGAAATGGACACGCTATGGACGAGTAAATATAAAAAAAAATTTACATTTGTTATATTCTACACCATACAAAATTTAGAAGGTAATTTTTTTGAAAACCCCTCATAATGGGCGCACCCCATTTTTTGGGCCTAAAATTTGTTCAAAAATATGCGGCGATTACGCGAGTAAATACGGTACAATTTTATGCCCAGTTGTATGATTGTACGAATGGTGTAAATTATTTTACAAATTCTTAAATTTTATTTATTTGTTTATTTATTTATTTATTTATTCTTAATTTTTTTCAATTTATAACAAAAATCCGTAGTCAAATCGCACGTTTCGGTTCTGTAAATGTCATATGAAGATGTAGCATCGTAGTTAATGAATGGTGCTGACAATACTGTAGTTTCGGTAACTAGTGTACCACATTTATAGTTTTTCTCCCACAGTTGTCACTACAGAAAATTATATTTTGCACACATTGACAACCGTATCCTGAAGTTTCAGAACTTACCTAATTGTTTAGTCACTGTATCATCATGACGTCATGGCTTTGTGTAAACACAGTTCATTCATTGGAATATATATATAAAAAAAGTGGATTTAAGGTTTTACCGTTTTCATGTAGTCATTGCTCAAGGATACGCAGCAAACTGTGTAAAGTGAAAGAAACAGTCTATACCATCTTATTTTCACCACAAATATGAAAGTACACGTATGCGTATATGTACCTGGCACATGTTTTTTTGTGAACATTGTTTTTGCTGTGCTTAAACTTATCAGTATATACGGTTTCTTTCTCAATTCCACAATAGGCCTATTTGCAGTGTCAAAGAGTGGTTGTTAAAAATGTTAAGTGTGATTAAATAGGTTAGTTTCCATTTTATGAGAATACAGTATGTTGTGTATTTATGGAACTGTGAAATAGAGTTATTAAACTGTGTTACCAAAAATCATTTAGTATCTCTTGAGGTATTAAAATCTGTTTCTGTTGTTAAAACATGCAGAAACCAAAACTAATGAGTCAGACTTGTGCTGATTTCTTATATGTAGTAACGTTATTAGCAGTATTAATGTTGTTACAACTGATCAGTGTAAGATAGATTCAGTGGTTTCCTGTTACATTTGTTTTATGATAGGAAGGCTTTGTAATACTAGTCATGAACACAACACATAAACAGCATGGAATAACTTCAGCTAATTTTATCATATAAGGCTAATTATTTAATAGGTTCTAATGTATATTTTGCATACAACACTACGTTCGATAAGTAGACTGTGTAATCATAAAATGACTTGTGATAGTTCGATGGCAGTTACATTTATACATGTGAAATGCAGCGACTATTTTACGCTATGTTTTACCAATTTAAAAATTGCACTCTTTCTGAATCCTTGAGGTTGGCAGGTTTGTAAAGGGAGTCGTAACGAGATTTTACTTCATTTCATAGGGGTCGTTATTAGAATTTTGACCAATTTTCAGTGACCCCCAATCCTGAACATCAATAACCGATTGTTTACATAAGAAAGTACTTTTTTGGTTATTGACATGACACTTGTGATAGGTTAGTATCTCTGCTATTATAAAGCCAAGTGCAAAAAATGATAGGTGTATGTTTATTAGTCGTAATATTCAGTAAAGTTATTCCAAGATCATTAGTTTTTGACATTATTATTTTCACTTGCTAAAGCACGGTAAAATGTAAGTTAAGCAAAACGAAAAAGGCTGTCTTGTGGGACGGCAACAAAAACGAACAGCACTCATAGCTGACTTGTAATTAGCTGAAATGAACAATGCCCCAACAATACGATGTCTTATGATTGGAAAAACAAAAGAGGAGCGGGTGTTCCATATTACAAAGTATTCTAAGTGAAAACAATTTAGATTTTAATACATAATCCTAACTGAGTAGAGAGTATTTATTGATTCATGCATAAATACAGTAGAACCCTGTTATAACATTCCCGCATATAACATTTTCCTACATATAACATCACTTTTTTTTGGTCCTACCTTTTTTCCATAAAACACAATGCATTAATTTCCTGCTTATAACAACTCTGGTATTTTCATTTCCTGCATATAACATTTTTTTTCTCGGACACTGACCATAACGCGGGTTAAATTTTTCTTAACTGAATTATTTTAGGTAAATTAACTGAGCTGTAGAGTAAAAAAATCAGTAAAAAAAAAAAACAATTATTAATGTCTGGGAATGTATCATAAGTGTACATTACAATGATATTAAAGACTGTGATCCTGAAGATGATGGTCATGAACCTGCAGAAGACAAGTGGGAAAGCCTCTGTAATACACATAATGTATGTATTCATTATGTTTCTGATGACACAGTAACTACAGCCTCATTTAATTTCATTATAGACTAATTTACTGTACATAACCTATTGCATTTTATTTTTAAGTTAATTTTGTGTAATATACATTAATTGGTGTAAAAATATTGATTCCTGCTTATAACAGTTTACTGCATCTTATACTGTAACACTTTTTTTCACGGGTCCCTTGAAAAACGTTTATAACAGGGTTCTACTCTAATGCCAAATTGAAAACGTATTGTTCAGCAATCAAAACACTTACGTATAAAAAACTACAAAATAAATTTATGAACTTAGTATGGTTACATTGGGTAGTGTAGAATTTCAACTCCAGGCATTCAAAAAGTGATCCAAATTAAGTTTGCTTGCATGTGTTGCAGTGATCGGACAAACCTAACACGTTCAAGAAACAACACTTAGTAGGCCTAGTTTAGTAATCGTAACGTTTTAACTTCTTCCAGTATAACATACACTATAAAAAATTATTGTAGCAAGTTTTAAACTGATTCTGCAGTGCCGTTCGTTATCACAATAAAAACCAGATGTACGCAAGCCATGCTGTGCTCTCAAAAGGAGCACAGCATGGCTTGCGTACATCTGGTTTTCACGACAGCGTTGCCAGATCAAATCACACTGTTTCCATACCTCACGCTGTGCACCGTACGCTGATAAGTGGAGATTCTCCCTTGCGCTTGTATTATTTTAATAATAACACAAACAAGCACCCAAGCACCGTAAACACAAACCAAGAAAAAAATGAGCAATAACTCAGATTATTCCGCAGTAGGAATTCCATCAGTGAGTTCGAAACAAGAGACAACAAATAATTACAATAACAAACAGACAAAACAAAACGAAAGACAGAAAACCAGATGTAGACATGTAGGTATGTATCTATGACAGTCCAACCCATTTTTTTAAAAAGTTAACATTTCTTTCAAATAAAAAAAAAATATTGTATTAAAAACGTACTTTATAAACTACTTCGGTGAATATTGGTTTTAATTATGACTAGAGCCACAATTTAACAAAATGCTATGGGACGTGAAATCGTTCATGCTAAATTGAGGTTTTGTTAAATCTGACTTTATTTTTTTGTCACGTTCCCCACCCCCCTCAAAAACATTGGATCCTATGGCATGTTTCGTTGGAGTTTAAGGTGTTTTTAAATACAGTACTTCTGTTATTTATCTCAAAACAATAACAATTCACATTTACCATCAATACGTAAGTTACAGCTGTAAAAAAAAATCTTTAAAAATTACTTTAAATAATTTCTAGTGGAACGCTTGGCGAGCATGCACAGGGTTAGATAGGCTTCCCACACACCTTCAGCAGGTGAAAAGTGTTGGCTAACACTGCCGAATCATCGATATTTCTGTCTCTTTCCTGCCTGCTCCACCAACAAATTTCAGGAAATTCCCATGAAAAATGTTAAAAAAAGAAAATTGCAATAATAACTGAATTTAAAGTTTGCGAGACAGCGGTAAAGTAATATGTAATTGAATGCACCCTGCGTTGGCCATTATAGCTTGTAGGCGGTCATGCTTGTGAAAAAATTTGGTCTCCTCGGCTAAAATAATTTACACTCGGAGTGTTTTTTTTAGCATTGGAGAAACAGATTTATTTACGTTCACGGCAATAAATTTGTTGTAAAAATCTGTATAAGTAATGTTATTACATATTTTAATATATAATCGCTGGTTATGTTACGGGATGCGACAAATTAATCATGCTGGACACCACTGCATTCTATCGGTAATAGAATTAATAGAGCACGCTGCACTGCAACATATTCTAACGAAGACGCGAAGACCTACCTGTGAATTAGTTCCTGTGTCGTCCACTGCTGCGCTGTGGTGACTGGGTACCTAGATGTTCGTTCACTCACCAGTTGCTAGGATAAGGATCTAGGCGTGCTTTTGTTGTGCAACACAGCGTTGCTTGGCCGCTTGTGCTCATCTCAAAGTCACTCCAGCGGCCAAAGTTTTCAACGAATTTTAACAATTTTTTTTTCGACGGATGTTTTAAGATTATATCTACGGTGAAGTAAGTATATACTGCAGCCAGTGGTGGTATTTGTAATAGAGTTACATTACAATTTGTATTCCATCTTATCAAAGTGTATTAAATCACTGTTTTCGTTATTCCTGAGTTTGGTAAATCAGGGCTTTACTGTATCTGTAAATTCTATGGTAACAGTAATTTGTTTTGAGGAAATTATGTCTAGTGCAGGGCTGCCATTTTTACGGATTTTTTCCGTTTTTGCTGATATTTACGTGTTGAAACGGATTTACGGATCAAACACGGTTTCACGGATTTTTTTGTCTAGCAATAACCCTATTTCGCGCCTACAACACACATTATTTACAATAAATAAAGCGTCACTTGTTACAGCATGTCAGATGTTACTTTTACTATAGTAGGCCTATAAATTTTGTAAATACAGCCCAATATAAGTAAACAGCATCTAAAATAATAGAAAAATTACGCCGGACGCTAACCTTCTTTCAAGCAACATCGGGCACCGAGAAACTGCAATCACGTAGTTTAAACACTAGAATATGTCGGAAGAATGTCAGTGTTATCCAAATTATTGGGTTTAATAACACTGTAGTATTAGTTTCTTTATTATCCATATCATTAGCAGACAGTTTTTCGTTTACAGTTAATAATACACGCAATAAACAAAACAACAAGGATGCCGTTTTCTGAGCACGAAAAACAAACGGCTATTAATACCCACTTAAACTGAATTTACAGCCACAGAAAATAATTAGAATGGCAAAACTAAAAAAGAATTTTATTTCAATGCACTATGAAAAGTATTTTTTGTTAAAAAAAAAAACAATAGTACATTCGTTGAATTTATTTAACTCCACAAAAAAATACCTGCAATACGTTGGCTGTACTGGCATGAAAAAAAATTGTTTACTGTTGACTGTTAGTTATTGTCGCTGCAGCAGTAAACATGGAAAGTAAACGTAAACTTACGAGTAATGTCCATCCATACAAACAAAAATATAAAATGCAGTGGGAGTCGGAACTAAAGTGGTTGCGACGCGGAAATGATGATTTCCACGCCGTTTGCACTTTATGCAAAACAAACTTAAACGTAGGTAAGGGGGGCATCAAAGATCTTAGACGTCACGAGTCAACAGACTGTCACAAAAGAAACACGGCATCTGGAAGCAGCTCAATGTTAAATTTTGTTACGAAACAAAATAACAGCAGTGTTGACTCTGAACTGTGGTGGGCAAACTTTGTTTGTGAGAATAATCTGTCAATCAAATTAGCAGATAACTTCTCACAATTAGTTCCAAAAATGTTTCCCGATAGTGAAATAGCCATGAACTTTCACTGTGGGCGTACAAAAACCGGGCAGATTATAAAGCAGGCTATTGGTGCAATCGCTGAAGAAGACATTGTAAACACAATGAGGGAAACTCTGTTCACACTTCTCATTGATGAGTCAACAGACATTTCAGCAACCAGGCAGATGGTTATTATGGCTCGTTTTTTTGGTACAGATAAAGTTGAAACACGCCTCTACAAAATGGTGGCGTTCAGTGGGAAGGCGACAGGTGAAAATCTGTTCAATGTTGTCGACTAATCTTTTGAGGAGGACAACATTTCATGGCAAAACTGCTTAAGCATGTCTTCTGATGGAGCAAAAGCTACGGTGGGAGAATTCAATTCTGTTCTTTCATGAGTAAGAGGCCAGCAAGGAAACGTATGGTTTTTGCACTGCACTTGTCATGTGGCACATTTAGCTGCATCACACGCATGTAGTGAACTACCAAATGTGTGCGAACAACTGTCACGAGATGTCTACACATACTTTAAATTTCTGGGAAAAGGCAGGACGACTTTCAGAGCTTACAAAAAGCTCTTGATGTTGAAGAACACAAAATATTGTGACCATGTTCAACCAGGTGGCTTGCCACACTACAGTGTGTTGAACGTCTTCTTGAGCAATGGCCTGCACTTCTACATTATTTTGATTCACTTGATTCCAAGCAATGTACTCAAGAATCTGTTCAAAGAATCAAACAAACGTTGCACTCACCATCAGCAAAACTTTATTTCCTCTTTCTTAGTGCAGTTTTGCCTAGATTTACTAATTTTAACCTTTTGTTTCAGCAAGACCAACCCTATGTTCTCAAGCTTTACTCTGAAGCTTGCATTTTGTTGCGCCAATTCTTAGCAAGTTTCGTACAATTCCAAATCATTCAAAAGGCATCCGACATTACATCTGTTGACATTCAGAGGGAAAATCAACTTTCAGATGCAGCTATTTTTGTTGGCCATGCAACGCACACATTTCTCGAAAACCATGAGATAAGCTCACAGGAAAGATCAGATTTCTTCAGCAATGTCTGCAAGTTCTACGAGATGGGAACAAAGGAGTGGTACTGTTTGTTGCATCTGTTTTGAAAACTGTAGGCATATTAGATGCAACTAAGAAAGGATCTGGGGACTGGGAAAAGGTTGCGAGTTTGGCTGCAAGGTTTCCGAATGTGATTCCCAGTGGAGAATTCTATAAGCTGAATGAAGAGTTTCTAGCTTACACGATGTGGGAGCCACCATCATCACTGGGTCTTGCCAATTCAGATGCTCCTGACGCATATTGGCAGAAAGTGTCTTCCCATGAAAACAATGGAACGCCATGCTTTCCGACTCTTTGCAAGTTAGCAAAAGCTATGCTGGTACTACCCCACAGCAATGCTGCAGTGGAAAGAGCATTTAGCAACTTAAAGCTAATAAAAACTGCACACAGGTCATCACTTGAATCTCCAATGTTGAATGCACTTATGCACATTTCAGCCAGGAAAAAAACTCATCAATTCCAACCAACCAATGAAATGAGCAAAAGAGCACGGAACTTGATCAAATAATGTTAACACTGCATCACGGTTTTTGTAAGCTATGATGGGTTGTAGTATATTGTTTGAAGTGTACATATAACAATTCACAAACTGTATATTTTTTTAACTTCAATCATATTTCCTTAAAAAATGTATGTAACTTTGTAATTTGTAGGATTTCTGTAGCAATGTGGGAGTAATATGTATTACTGCAAGCAATTTTAAGTCACCTTGTATTTTGAAACTATTTAGTCCATAAAGGATTTTTTTAAGGATTTTTTTTCACCATTTAAGGATTTCTAAGGATTTTTCCAAGCAAATTTAAGGATTTTGGTGATAGCCCTGGTCTAGTGCCGAAAAAGACGTGTATTAAAGGTGAAGGACGCTTTTACAATGTAGTATTTACGCGTGTATAAATTATTTGCTATAAGAAATTTCTTGCAGTAATTTTCTTATTTGTAAGAACTTTATTGATAATATTTTAGTTAGTAATGCTTCATACTCTGTATAGCAAAATTAATTATTAAAAAAAGAAATCACATTGCATCTGCCACGCACCTGCTCGGTGATCTACAGAATTCTTTGGAAAGTTAACAAAATGGTTGGGAAATAATTTTAGCTGCACCTCGTTTTCGTTTTAATTTAAAAAGTAATGATGCAATTTGTAGTTGGTTACCTTCAGTATGTTATTACTTGAAGCTAATTGAGAAAAGGTTAACATGTAGTGTTCATCTTGCTTTAATATGTTGTAGAAGAAAAAGAAGAAGAAGAAGCAGAAGATGGAGGGAGAAGAAGGAGGGGAGGGTGGCGAAGGCCCCAATGATGAAGAGTTTCAGCCAGATACAAGAGTGAACGTCATTGAAGTAGCGACAGGTATTGTAGCATTTTGTGTACGGTAGTTGTGTGATCGTTGTTACATAAGGTGATAATAAAATAAACTTAAAAGCGTAAAAACTATTGTCAGGTAAAGTGAAGTGACGTCAAGAGAACAGCGACTTTGTTTTGTTGTCACTCCATCATAGATGAATGTATGATGGATATTAGGTAAGGTAAGTGGACTTAATATCTCATCAACAGCGAGGTCATTATATACTGCGACACACAACTTGCTACAGCGAGAGGAACTGGGAGAGGAATCAGCCATGGCCTTTGTTAAGGAACCTTCCTAACTTTCACCCGGAGATATTATGGGAAACTATGGAAAAGGTATGTGATGTATAAGGTGCTTAGAGTAAGTACTGTGTAGAGTTGGCAGAGCATCCACCAGACAGTACAACGTTCTTCAAGGAACCAATGAAAAGAAATTGTTAGTGCAGGGGAATATTATGAGCAGGACTTGATACAGTTACTGCACTTTACACTAAAGTAAGTTTAGTTTCACAGTTTATCTACAGTAAATAATCAGCTTATAGTTACAGTAATGGTGCTATAGTTACTGTGTAATCATAAAAACAATGAATACATACGTTGTATATCCAACTTGTCTTCTATAGTTTCATAAATACCTCCTCGAGGATCAGTCGCTAATCTCTCTGTACAGTAGAACCCCTGTATAAGTAAATGCCACGCGACACAAACATTTTTACTCAAAATAAATGTTTCGTTAAATTAGACTTCATATTTTTCCACCTTTCCCCACCCCCCCAAAAAAAAAACGATAAGTCCTCGGGCATATTTGTTGCGGCCCTGTAGGGCGCAACGAGGGAGTTTGTTTGGCAACTCCCCCCCGCCCCGGCACCCGAGTAGTTTACGCCCATGCGCGCCGGCATTACCGTATTTAAAACACGTGTGTGGCGGCGCCGTGGAATGTGAAGGGGTGCCGGGGGGGTGAGGCGGCCGGCCGGCCAAGTACAGGTGCACCGAGACGGCAGTCTTCCCACCCCTCCG